>CM038682.1:148483828-148784644 GCA_021605205.1 Aegilops longissima | reverse complement strand
ACCATGAATTCCCATAGTAGAGCGCCATGAATCACCGGCGCCCGACGAGCCGTGCTGAACAACATCTTTTCCCAAAGGCATTTAATGCCTTCAATTGGGAGGCGCATACATCCGAGCTACTCAAGGCGGGCTTGCTCGGTGGCGGACCAGTATACCAAAGATATCTGGTAAGAAATTTTGATAAGCATGTGTAGCAGTAGCCCTGAGACTTGAAGCAGTTGGAACAATTGTTTTAGGATCAATTTATACTATAGAGTCCTTGTAGATAGAATGAGCAATTGTCTCGGGGGCTGGAGGTGCAAGGCGAGCTAAGGGCGCGATTGCCAAGTTGGAGGAATCCCAAAAACCATCATCTGGTAACATTTGTCCCAATTGTACGAAGATGCACCAGTTAGTAAATGGCTGATATGACAAGTCTGATAGAAAATTCTGCAGACAATCCCGGGGTGAATCCGGAGGGCGTAAGAGAGGACGAATCGCATCTCAAAAGGCAGCTGAAGGCTGGCGGCGCATTCTTCGCATAAGTTAGGCGGAGAAGAACAATCTTCAAGATGCCAAAGTCCAGCTGGGCGTGGAGTTAAAAGATCTCCGGCGCTCAGCTTGCGGACTCCGTGAAGGAGAACAAAAGGCTTGACAGCGGCATTTCTTGTAAGTGCCTAGGCGAACTGTAGTATAGTTTGGCGAGGAAGTATATTGAAAGAAATTTGCTTGAGGAATGTTAGCAGTGCCACGAGGAGGAGATGCCCTCATGCAAGTGATTTACTGCAAGACCTTCGCAACTTACTGGCGAGCTCGGCAAGTGATGCGGTGTTGCTCGAGCTTTGTGGCCATCAAGCTAGCTGCCGAATGGCATGGGGAGCTTGTGGATATGCTTCAAGGGCCTTGGCACTTCCATTGTGGAAGATGTCCGCTTGCGGCAAGGTGTAAGAAGCACTGGGCTATGGTGAAGGCAGCTACACCAAGCTGGACCCGAACCATATGGCGAAGTAGGCCGGCCGAGGCCGATGGGCAAGAAATTCCGTGAGTGCGGTATATGACCAGGTGGCGTTAGCAGCTAAGTATTCTCAACAGGATTGTAAGCTAGATAGCCTGTTGGATGGTATAGAGGAGGAATATAGTTAGTCCAAGTGACTGTGTAATTTAATGGACATAATTAGCCCCTAGCCGGATTAAATTAATTTGTCATGGCTGACCTTTTTGCTTCAGCCCCCGGATCCTACAGTCCGGGGTGTGTCCGAATACCCACTCAGTTATACAAAACCGGGGTATGCATGGAAACAAGGCATAGGGGTCATAAGTGCTTGAACAGACAAGTAACCAACTAGTTATGTTATATTACATGGATAGTAAGAAACATCTTCCAGGAAGAATAGTTCCGTTAGGGTTCCTTTCCTGGTACACATGCGACAATGCACATGTCGGACTGCGACGATGGCGCAGGATACAAGACTTCTGGGGATTTACATTATAATAAATGAATACATCTTTTGTTCACCGACCGAATATTCTCTTAAGGAAGCTAGCTTTCGGCTTCACCCAGTCTGAGGTACACATCTGGATGAACCGGCAGGAACAATCGCATGAGAGGTGCTCCCCTTATGTCCTAGCAATTAGCAGGAGCGTGGGGCATAAACACAAGAGCGAACAACCCAGCTTGGCCACATCTTAAGTCATATCGATGCATATAATGGTGAAGAAAAGGCACATATGGAAAAAGAATGCATATGTGATGGGCAGAAAGCCGTGTGAGTAATTATTTTTAGCTTCCGTATAGGAAACCCCCAGGTATTGCTTACACACCTTGTGCGGCCGGAGTGATCCGGGAGTCCGGAATGTATTGAATACTTTGTGTGAAGAGGAAAAAGGTCGAGAAAGGAAAAAGGGGATGGAGCATAATTAAAAAGGAGGGGTTAGGAGACGAACATTGAGTTCGGCGTTAGGAGTAGAATCTCGAGTCGGCGCGTTCCATGGGTTCGGCTCGAGTGCGTTATCGGATGCATTCGTGGCGAGTGCGCTCCTCCGGTGCGAACTTTGTCAATGACGAAGTGACCCTCCCACTTGGGTTTGAGCTTGTCCTTCTTCTTCTCCGGTAGGTGTAGAACAAGCTCGCCAATATTGTATGTTTTGGCCCGCACTTCTCTGCTTTGATATCGTCGAGCCATCTACTGATAGAATGCGGAGCGGGCTTTTCCGACGTCGCGCTCCTCCTCCAGGGCGTCCAAGTTATCCTGCCGATCTAACTCGGCTTCCTTCTCTTCGCACATGCGTACGCGTGGTGAATCATGTATTATGTCGTAGGGTAATACTGGTTCCGCGCCGTACACCATAAAAAATGGTGTATATCCGGTGGTGCGATTCGGCGTGGTCCGCAGCCCCCAGAGTACGGAGTCGAGCTCCTCGACCCAGTGCGTATCCAAATCTGTCGTGGATCGCACTAGTCTAGGTTTGATGCCGCTCATGATGAGACCATTTGCCCGCTCTACCTGGCCGTTTGTTTGGGGATGGTAGACGGAAGCGTAATCAAGCTTAATGCCCATTTTGCGCACCAAGTTTTCACCGTCGGCTGTGAAATTTGAGCCATTATCGGTGATGATGTTGTGGGGACACCGTGTCGATTATACGATCCCGGATATGAAGTCTATTACTGGTCCGGATTCAGCCGTTTTGACTGCTTTGGCTTCTATCTATTTGGTGAATTTGTCCACCATGACCAATAAGTATTTTTTCTTATGGCTTCCCCCTTTAAGAGGTCCGACCATATCCAGCCCCCAGACCGCAAAGGGCCAAGTTATGGGGATTGTTTGGAGAGCGGTAGGGGGCATATGACTCTGATTGGCAAAGAGCTGGCAACCAACGCAATGTTGGACAAGGTCCTGTGCGTTTGCTCGGGCCGTCGGCCAGTATAAACCTGTACGGAAGGCCTTGCCACTACTAGAAATACCACTACTAATGGCGCACCTAATATGGCCATTAATGGCGCATCACAGGTGCGCCATTGATCTACGCCATTAGTAATTTTTACTAATGGCGCACCACTGATGCGCCATTAGTATCTGGTATACTAATGGCGCACCACAGTGCGCCATTAGTATATGAAAGTGCGCCATTAGTATGCCTCCCGGGGCATGTATACCAGTGCTTTGGCATACTAATGGCGCACCACCTCTGGATCGCCATTAGTAACGCAGCATACTAATGGCGCACTACCGGTGATCGCCATTAGTATGCCTTGTCATACTAATGGCGCCTTTATCATAATGATCGCCATTAGTATGAATATTAGGTTTTTTATTTTTTATTTTCTGTTTTTGCACAGGTTACAAAATGTATAATTTGACAAAATATAGACAGCACACATCAACAATAGATTCATCAAATACAATAGAAGATTAGTCTTTGAATACAATTCATCATATTAGTCTCGAATACAATTCATCATATTAGTCTCGAATTGAAAAGACCGAACAAAGATAGAACATTATATTACAAGTCTCGAGACCGCGAGTAGCGAGTTTATCTTCGCATTACAAGTCGATATCGATCATCTAAACTACCATCACATAGAGAGAGCTGCGGTCATCACGATGAGCATCATCACGATGAAACTTCGTCTTCATCCGGTTCCTCAACGCTCCCTCCCTCTCCCGCTAGATAGCGGGCGTATCTAGATTCGGCCTCGGCCCTAGTGGTGTACCCTTTGTAACTGTTACCGCTGAATCGGTGAACCTGTCTCCGACACTCCTCCCGGTCATCGTAGACTCGGGAACCTTACCCTTGTACACGACATACGTCGGCATCGCTATGCACTAGCCAAGCGAAGCGTTAGTACCAATTCACAGACAATACATAAGCAATATATAAGTATGCAGCAGAGCGATCGGAAGAAAAGCAAGACATTAATAGCATCGATTACATCTAAGTTGAGCGACTCTCGAAACCAAAGAGACATACTACAAGTTCATTAAAGTTTAATTACA
Organism: Aegilops longissima; assembly: GCA_021605205.1. NCBI lineage: Eukaryota > Viridiplantae > Streptophyta > Magnoliopsida > Poales > Poaceae > Aegilops > Aegilops longissima. Next base: position 148,780,667 of record CM038682.1, on the reverse strand, counting down.
ACATGAGCCAATCGATGTTTCAGAACTGAACAACTCGACTCAAGGGACGGGCGTGGATGAAGCCGCCGTCTATCGTGGGAGTCATGAAAGAGCAGGCGTTGTCATCCTGCATTTGTAGCATTGTGTCGATGTCCTTTGTTGGACGGTTGATTTACGAGGTAGAACTGCCCAGTGCGAAGGACATCTTGATGGATGATTTCCGCAAACTCCATTTGGATCGAAAGAATTCTTGTCGAGGTCCGCGTCTGGATTGCCGACACGCTCGCGGCCCAATCTTGGAGTTTACTCGGTAGCGAAGTTGATGATGGTCCCGTCGATCGCCGCATGTGATGGATGGCGTAGTAGGCACCCCGACCGCCGGATGGCTGCTTGGCGCAGCGAGCGTCGTATTGTGGGAGAACACGTGCTTGCCGTGCTTACGAATAGGCCTGGTGAAGGTGCCTCCAGATTTGGCGTGGCGGGAGAACATCATCAAGAACCTTCTTGACATTTGTGTAGTCTACGTTCGGTGACGGTCCGGGTCGAAATCGTGGCCATGGAATATTTGGGGCTTAGGAGGATGGCGTGCAGCGTGTGTCACTGCAGAAAACACGGAATGTTAAAGAAAAGCGATCGAAATGTAAGAATTCATATGTTACGGGCGGTTGAGGGAGGACTTACTCGGGAAAGTAAGGCACGAGGAAGTTATCCTTATCTTGGTTTGCGAATGGCGCCTTGAGGTAGAACTTCGCGACTTGCGGTCCCAGCGCTGCCCAAGATCTTGCACGCATGTAGAAGGGGTCGACTATCACGATGTCCGGGGTCTTGTCGCGAATGATCCGCATCTCCATACTCAGCGAAAATAGCGAGCGAAGGTGTAGTGCAGCGGATGAAGGTTCAACATAGCGTGGATGTCATCAAAAGCGGGGACGATCGTATGCCCGATGGAGTTATCCACAAAGCCCTTGCCCTCGGCACCTTGGCGCGAAACCGGGTATGCCACATCCTTCTCCACGAGGCGCCGCTTCTCCAAAGAAAGAACACATCATGCAGACTCCGCATAGCACGGTTGCAGCATTGAGCATATTTGTCGGTAGCATCGCCCTACCGCCACATGCACCCTCCTCGAGATATCCTGCGGTGAAGGTGGCCCGTCTGAGCACGGATCGTACTCGGTGCGGCTGGCTCGCACCCTTCTTAGTCTTTCTTTTGCGTGCCTTCTTCTTCTCCTGTAATGGGACGAGTTTTGCTCACAGACCGCCTTCTTGAGTGTGTTGGGGCTGATAATATTTCGCACCTCGCCTATTTGAGGCTCGGTGAAGTCGGCAGGCTGGGCGTCTCACGAGAGCTGAGCGCGGGCGGCGCTGTTGCAACAGCTTCTCCATGATGCGAGCTAGATCGCACACGTCTTTTGTTGGGTTTGGTTCTTGAGAAGGAGGCCCCATGAAGTCGCCATCGTACCCATGCTCGGCAAAATCTTGATCGGCGTTGCCAAATGTATCATAGTCGTCGTCGTCGTCATTACGATCCTGTGCCATATGCATGTTTGGATCGATGGCATAGGGATGTCCGGCACCGTTCTGGCGGTCTTGCCATGGGGCCGACTTGGCGCCCAACACGGCTGGCGGTGTTGTCTTTGGGGTGGTGTCCCCGCCCCAAGCGAATCTGGCTCTTGGCCAAAGCGAGGGCCAGCTCAGGCGGCGCCGAGGTCATCACGTCATCATCGTCGGCCCGGCAGGTCGATTCGGAGGTAACAAGTCGTCGCAGCCTGGCAGCACCGAACCAGTTGAACCCTAAACAAGTTGGGTGGCATCTGGGTACCGTGGAACAAGGGTTGCCGGTTGAGCGATTTTGCCCTTGGCGACATCGACCAACTCGTTGTTCCGAAGTGGAGGAGAGTGCGGGCGTCGGCGGCGCCCTGCGAAAACATGTAGGCGTCGGGGATGCCCGATCAAAACAAGGAGATGAAGTCCTCGGCGAGAGAGGCAGTGAGTTACCGTGATGATGGCGTCGAGCTCGGCTAATGTAGAGGCACCGCCAGCGGCGGGCGTGCGATTAACGGAGGGGCGCTTGCTGCAGAGGTGCGGCGGCGTACACCGGGTGCATTAAGCTCCGTGCGGCGTCGGAGACACCAATGCCGCCTCGCGGGAGGCACCAATAGCCCGCCATCGCATTATGCGAGTTGCTGGCCGTGAAGCTAGGAATCGGGCGGCCCTGTTGGCGCCCGCAATCACGCCTCAACCCGAGATCAAGGTAGGCACAAAGGCGGTGATAAATCGCTCCGAGTCGTTGTTCCACTTGCTCTTGGACAATCTCCGGAATCCGCCACCTGTGCCTTGAGTTCTTGAACCTCTCGCGCTGGCTTTCCGAGCTGGTCTTTTCTCCTTCCGCACACCAGCGGTATAGTATGACCCCATTTTGTCGACAAGCCTTTGCGGCCACACGACCAGGTGGCGTCGACTTCTGAGCTTATCCTTGTTCTTCATTACATTCAACCCCTATTTAGAGTGGTGTCCCAAGGGTTGCTCTGAGTCGACCCAGCGCTACTGCTTTCGATCGCTGCGGAAGGAATGTGAACCATTTAGAAATTGGCTTCATTAATTAGAATGCAACCATATGGAGCTAATTACGGCGGGGTGTATTCCTTACGAGAACAAGCTCAAGCTGCTGGTCTTGGATCCGTGGTAAGCTCCTTTGTTTCGGGTCCTTCTTGTGCGGGCCACGACAAAGTTCTGGTCTGCTTGTCACCGCCGTATGTATCGAAGAGGCGGTAGGCCTTGCTCGCACGCAGTCCGCCTCCTCCTTGTCCCATATAGGCTCCGCCACTCTATAACCGCCGGGACCGAGTGTGTGTTCCCCTATGTTCAGCTCCGCATTTGTTTCCCCACTCACTTGATTGGGAGCTTGCGGTGCTCGAGCAATTGATCTTGAAGTCGTTGTAGTCATCTTCGGTGATCGAAGGATTTTCTCCTTGATCTTCTCATAACTCTCACCTTTCTCGATCATTCTCTTCACATTGCTTTTCCAAGTAGACAGGGCCTTGCTCATCTTCGTGAGGCAGCATTGTTCACTTTATTCCCTTTGAGGCTTGTGTTTTCAAATTCAGCGGGAACTTGTATCGTTCGTGCAGCCGTGAAGAGGAGGTTCGCAAATTCCCTCGGTCGGGATGCCTCGGGTTCTCGGTGTTGATCGAGGCGGTGCTCGGACAATGCACCCGAGCTGAAGCGAGTACCCTTGACTATTCGTTCGGGCGCGTTGGATTCCGTTGGAGTCCACTTGATAACTTCCTCCTTGAGGTGCGAACACGATCGGGCGCCAGTCCTTCCGTTGCCTCTTGGTGGCTGCCATCTGTCGTGCGCCGCCATCATCGATGGTGGCATCCTCGGCGGCACCATCGGTGGTGGCATCGGTGTAGTCATCCTCGGCGGCACCATCCGTGGTCTCGGGATCGGTTGGGAAAGCGGCCTCATACAAGTGAGTTGTTCCTCCATCTCTGGGACAGCTCGAGAATGCCTTGCCGCCCGAACCCCGGCCTCATCGTTGTGGGCCATGTTTCTCTCTAAATAGAAACAAAGTTTGGTCAAAAGTTGGTTATTGTCAAGGAACAAGATCATGGTCTCATCATTTAGGGTTTATCGACACGAGGCATCCTAAAATCTAAGCTTTTATCATTGAGGGTTTTTCGGCGCCAAGGCACCCTAAAAGCCTAACTTTTCATCATTTCGGTTTTATCGACACCGAGGCACCCTAAAAGCCATGCATTAGTCACAAATGCGCGGGGCACTTGATCCTACTTAATTAACTACTAAGATACCCGGCCCATGCATTAGTCACAAGTACCCCATATGTCCTATTTTTAGCAAAGTCATGCTAAAATTCACGGAAAATTTCAGCATGACCTTTGCTGAAAATAGGACATATGGATACCAATTGCGGAGCGGAAGTTAATCGACATTCCGGCAAACTCAAGAACCTCTCGGGTACCTGCAAAATCATCACGACACGATGGTGGGAGACAAAACCCAACAAACTAGCAAAATCATCACAAATTGTTTTACATTAAAGATGATCATCATCTTTACAAGTCTTTCTCAATGTGATCACAAGTAATTCAGAGGCATCACAAGTAATTGAGCATCACAAGGCATTAGTAGTTCAGTACATGAACATTTTACAAACCCATATAAGAACAAGTGAATTCTAGTCCCATTGACACTCCTGGTTTCTACAAACACCAAGTACTAGGGCACACAAAAGTTCTGAAATTTGTGTGCCTAACTGAATAACTGAATTTTCGAGTAACGAATAAACTGAATTTTCAAAACTGCAAGAAGCCAATTAAAAAAATCCAACAGCACTAGAACTGAGCTGATTGGCAGTAGTTTTGTTCACTGTTATGAAGAGAAACTTCTTCTTGTAAGAAAGGACTTGGCGTGTGGTTTGGAATATTCAGAAATCAAGTTGAAATATAAAACCATATAGAGGTAGGTATGCTACAAGTCTACAACATATATACTAATTAATCAACTGCAATCGGAGGCTGGGATTGGCATTGCTATCTACTTGGTGAACTGGGATTTTCTTTTCATGTAAATCATGGTCTTGATCTGTGATTAAGGGCAAAAGTGTTGGAATTTCATTTTGATTGTTATTGTTAAGACTAGTGTAAATCAGGCGTGGCCAATCAAGTGATACCCTTATATAGCTAGAATTCAGAATGCATTCAACAATCCAAACTTTTGTATTTCTGGATAACAAACAGTAATGATCTCTAGCCACGACATTCATTTATTCATTCTTCTAGTAAATAGGTGCATAAATGTTCTTGCCGAATGGGTTATTTTTGTTGATCTATATGCTCATATATCTTGACGAGGCTAGCCACTTTTACGCCACTCATATGCCTTGATAAAAAAATGAACTTTCACGATGAAGTTGTAACTTGGCAGCCGATCGGTTTATACAACAAAGATAATCATATATTTCTATGAACACTAGGCCAATCGAGGATAAAAAGCATCTACTAGTAACTAGTGCATATGATCATCACTAGCCCATAATAGTAATTAAGTTTTTTGTAGACAAACAACATGTTTATCTTTGAGGCATCTACATCTCAGAGTGTACCGAACAAAACCCGAGCTTGGTGCTAGTGCTCTGCTGCTCAAATTGGGATTGAGAAGCATCTACTAGTAACTAGTGCATATGATCATCACTAGCCCATAATTCGTGTACTCCAAAAATTCAAGCAATTGTACCAAATTTTGAAAGAGATTTTTCCAATTTATATTTAAATAGAATTGGGGTATATACCTTGGAATCCTCCTAATGGAAACAACACTAACTGGCGTCTTTATTTCAGCACGAACTGTCAGAAGACTTTTGACCTAAATAATATTTAAATGGTTCTAAGTTAGTAAAGTACATAAAGAAAGATCATCGAGTAATTCTCCATGGCATAATTTTTACCTACCAACAGGAGACCTATAACATTTCTAGGGTTTCTGAATACCACAGTACTACGGCTGTGGCCCGGGCAAGAATTGTACCAATTGTTTCCTGTAAATACAAGTAAAGAAGGTTCACTATAAATAACGGTATGTGATGAGCATGTCAAAGGTTGCATAGTGGAGTCCTCTCGATATATACTATTCACAACTGTTTATTAATTATAGTATCTAGGTCAAACTTTAAAATGATTACATCACAAGTAAAGAACCACAGATAGACAAAATGGTAAGGAATTCAATCAGGATCAATGGAATATGCTTGCTAGAAGAACCAACAAAATTAGAAGCAGAAAATGGCACAAATGGACAATGCAAACTGCTCATTGCAACCTTTCAACTAAGGACTTAATATTTCAGCGAATCTAAAACTAATATGATTCAACTTTGTTATTTGCCATCAATAAGCATACACACACCTTGACCAGAATCGGTGGAATGGAGAAGGAAGCAAGCACGTGAGATGAGGCTATGGACTTGCGGAATGGAGAAGTAAGGAGGAGGTGGTCGTACCTTGGGCGTCTAGTCTAGGTCTCTTGGCGCCGTGGCGTCGAGGAGGCGGTCGGCAGTGGTGTGGGACAGGCGGGTCGAGGTGGGGCAGCAAGGTGAGGTCGAGGTCGAGGTCGGAGGCGTGCGGGCAGCGTCCGGGCGGCGGGTCGAGGCGGCGAGGCGTCCGGCGGGTAGGCGGCGAGGCGGCGAGGGAGGGAGGAGAGGCGAGGCGAGGCGAGGAGGCATGGCGGCGGTGGATCGAGAGGAGAGGCTGGCGGGGATCGGGCGAAGGGGATCGGGCGAAGGGGATCGAGGCGAAGGGGGCCACAATACTAATGGCGCACCTCACCGTGGTGCGCCATTAGCATGTCCATACTAATGGCGCACCTCACCGTGGTGCGCCATTAGTATTTTTTATTTCAACTCGAGCCAAAAGGTTATGTAGTACGGAACCTATCTATGTCAAGCCCACTCTACTAGCTCATTGGTCGCAGCCAGTTCTCACACCGGAGGTCTTGGGTTCGACTCCCGAGGCTCCACAAATTTTTTAGCATTTAAAAGCTGTTTGATACTTATTTATGTTTAAATATGTTCAAACTTGTTTAAATAATAACAGTAATATTTTTTATAAGACAGTAGCATTTAAAAAGCTGTTTGATACTTATTTTTTATAAGGCGGTCGTGGGGTGCGGGGGTCGTGGCGGTTGAGTAGGGAATCGAGGTGCGGAGGGGGCGGCGGTGGACTGGGGTGCTTTCGGCGAGGGACGGATCTGGCGAGGTGGGACAGCGATCGAGATGGAGGGATCGAGGTGGGCTCCACAAATTTTTTAGCATTTAAAAGCTGTTTGATACTTATTTGTGTTTAAAATGTTCAAACTTGTTTAAATAATAACAGTAATATTTTTTTATAAGACAGTAGCATTTAAAAAGCTGTTTGATACTTTTTTTATAAGGCGGTCTTGAGGTGCGGGGGTCGGCTGCGGTGGCGGTGGACTGGGGGTGCTTGGCGTTGGGGGGCGGATCTGGCGAGGTGGGATAGCGATCGAGATGGAGGGGATCGAGATCGAGTGTCCATGAAATTTAAAATATTCATGATAGTTCAAAAGTACCCATGAAATACAATCGAGAAATGAAGGCTACGATTTAAATACAATCGATCTTAGCTAGCTATCTGTTCACAATCTTCTTGCCCTTCTTTTTGCATAAATGGAGTTCTTACGTGGAGCAGACGTCCTTTAGGTAGGGTGGTCCTGCTTCTTCTTGTGGTGTATGCTGCTACTTCATCATCGTCGTCATGTTCGATCCTCGGTCGCCGTGCTTGTCGAAGTCTTGCTCATTGGCTACTCCATCCATTCGATGATCTTCCTTTTGCCTCTCCTCCGACAACACGGCCGGGCTTTGGCGGGTCGGTAATGAAAAGCATTGGTCCACTTGGGAAGCCAGTACCCATGGCTCATTTTTAGCGGTGGCGTTTGCGCCCATGATCTTGGATTTAACCGGGTATAACCATGGTGGTGAAATACGGTCTTCTTTTATAGCGTTCTTGGCCCATCGACACGGAACATGGGACCTTCTCTCGGCGTAGCTCAGCTCCCAGATCTCCTCGATCCTTCCGTAGTATCTGTCCTTGTCGTTACGGTGTAGGATTCCATCGTTACCCGGAGTTACGATAACCATCGCTCTTCATGTCCTTGGCCTCGGTGTAGAATGTGTAGCCGTTGATATAAATGCGCCTCATAGGTCATCAGGTTGTGCTCGGCACCCTGTGACAAAGCGAATATGAGTTGTTCTTCAGCGGAAGAATCCTCATGTAAAAGGTGCGACGAAGCTTATGCTTGAACCAACGCGTGAAACATGAGTTGTGCTCTTTGAGTGTATCTCCGTCCGTCCTCTGTTGGCCTCGGTCATTGTCGTCTTTTAATAAAGGTTTTGTGCTCTACCACCCAAGGATCGACCACGTCTATGTGTTGTAGCGCGACTAGGTTTGCTCTTTCAAAGTCGTCGAGTCGACCCTCGAAGTCGACATGCATTTCGCGGCGACCCTCACGGTGACCCCATCCAGCGAGCCTGCCGAGGTGCTGTTGTGAGGCAGACCAGCGGGTTCTCGATGCCTAGATAATTCATGCATAGGAGATGCACTCTTGATTCGAAAGCCCCTGGCTATGCTTCCTTCGGGCGTGACATGTTGCGAACGTATCCTTTGATGACACCATTCATCCTTTCGAGCGGCATCATGCTGTGCAGGAGCGTCGGCCCGAGTTGGATGATATCCTCCACTATATGGACCAGCAGATGCACCATAACGTCGAAGAATGCGGGCGGGAAGTACATCTCAAGCTCGCATAGTATCACCACGATCTCTTCTGTAGCCTTACGAGTTGCCTCACGCCAATCGACTTCCGAGATGGCGTCGAAGAAGTTGCATAGGCCAAATAGCGTTTCACGGACGTGCGCGTCCATGATCCCTGGATTACTGGCTGGAAGTATCTGCGTCATCAAGCCGCGTGACGGTCGTGAGACTTCATCCGCTGAACTTCGCTTCGCTGGGTCTAGGTATCTGCTTATCTTCCCAGCGTAACCGAAGGAAGTTTTACTCCTAGGAGGCAGGTGAAAAACTGCTCGATCTCCTCGACTTAGAGTGAAGCACGCGGGAGGGTAGTCATTTCCGGTCTTCTTGGCCTTTTGCCTTTGCGACGACTTTACGTGTCTGCTTCGCCTCATCATCATCATCATCATCATCATCATCATCATCATCATCATCATCATCATCATCATATATAGTGTGAAGCTCTGCACGATGCCCATTGATTTCAAGTCTGCCCTTGCTTTCGGCCCATCTTTGGTCCTCTCGGCATGTTGAGCAGGGTACCAAGCAGACTCTCGCACACGTTCTTCGTGATATGCATGACATCAAGGCTGTGAGGCACACGGTGGATCTTCGAAGACGGCAAGTCCCGAAAACAGACCTCGTTTTCCATACCTTCAGCAGCGGCTCTGGCGCCTTCGCTTCTTTCCGGCTCTGGCGCCTTTTGCTTCTTTCGGCGGTGGGCAGTCTTTCCAATTTTCCAACAGCTTGTCTATTTCCTCGCCGCTCCTCGTACAGGCGTTTTGAGTTCGGTTTCACCATCGAACAGATCCTTGCGTTTCCTCCACGGGTCATCGTCGCGAAGCCACCTTGATGTCCCATGAACACGGTTTTCGAAGACCGGGATCTCTATCTAGCTGGCGTCGTTGTGTCATCCATGCACCTTACGCATCCGGAAAATCCGTGGACTACCTGCCCGCGACATATCCGTAACCGAGATAGTCGTGCACCGTCGTGAGCGGTGCGGCTCTCATAGGGAAATATTCTTTCTGCGGCGTCCCACGTATTGGCTGGCGTTTTCCACAGCGTGTCAAGCTCCTCTTTCAGCAGCCCCGGATCAGATTGATGTCGTTCCCTGGTTGTTTGGCCCTTCAATTAGCATACTCATGTGAATGTACTTCCTCTTCATGCACAACCGGGGAAGGTTGTACATCCACACAAACACAGGCCAGGTGCTATGTGTGCTTCTCGGCTGCCAAGCGGATTGACTCCATCGGTGCTCGCGCCCAGCCACGATGTTCCTTGGATCGTTCCCAAATTCGAGTCTTGAAGTTCAACGCTTGCCACTGGCTCACATCCTTAGGGTGACTCAGCATCTTGTCTTTTTATCTATCTCCGGATCATTTGCGTCATCTTCCGCTTCTTCTCCTCCCTATCCGCGTGCCAGCAGGAGCTTTGCTACCTTAGGGTCCATGAAATAGCGCTGCAGACGCGAGTGATCGGAAAGTACCACACCACTTTTCGAGGAGCTTTCTTCCTCTTCTTGTATCGAGTGGCGCCGCACACGGACATATGGTAGACTCCGCGTGCTCGTCGATAAATGATGCAATTGTTCATGCACACATGGTATTTCACGTGCGGTAAATCCAGAGGACACACGATTTTCTTCGCCTCCTCCAAACTGGTCGGGCACTTGTTCCCCTTGGGAAGGCGTTCGTGCGAATGACATGTTCTCGTCGAAGCATCGTCGGTCATTTTGTGTTTTACCTTCATCTCGGGGCCATGGCGTTACTTTCGGCGGGTATCCTCGGCCTGCATCCTTCATACAATGGAGTAACGCGTCTAACTCAAGTTGATCCATCTTGGCTTTCTCTCGGCGGCAGCTCTTGCGTTATCCGTCTCGCTTGAGAAGCAGCTCTTGAATATGAGGTCCTGCACCCAGCCCATCGATGGTCAGCGTCGTGCGCTCCGCCGGCATCATCATCTTCATGATCATGCCGTCGCCTGCTCCGGCATCTTCCTCATCATCATGTCCTGCATCTTCTACATGATGATGTGTGCAACATCACGGTCGTGATCATCTCCCGGGATTCTTCGTCTTCTCGCCCGCCCGAGCGCGGTGGTTGTCTTGCTGCCCTTCCTCATTTCTTGCCCGCCCGCATGGGCGACTTCTTAGTCATCTTCATCACCTTGCCACCGATAGCCATCCATGAAACCACGCAACAGCAGGTGGTCCCGCACCTGCCGGAATCCGGGTCCGCAATAAGGCTCTTCACTTGCATCTTCGACACGGACATCTTATCTCCGTCTCGTTCTTTTGAAGCATCTCGGCCTTCGCGGACCTCAAAAACCTATTCACGATGCCTTCGGTCATCGTGCGGACCATGGTCGCTGCGAGGTAGAAACAAAAGCGATATTTTAGAACCAAACAAAATTTGGCATGACTTTCCTAAAAATAGGACCAAAAGAATGCTTAATGCATGCCAAAATTCTCGCTAAAGCGGAAATGAATCAACATTCGGCAAAATATTGGCAACTATCGCATTTCAAATACGGTACACCTCCAAACACAAACACATATGCAAACACCACAAACATATGCAACACCACGCACATACATAGATCTAGCTAGGCCGTAAAAAGTGCATGTGCACATTGTTGTAAGGAGAACAACCTAAATATAGCTTCCCCCCTTACTTACCTATTAAAACAAGGTAATTTAACCACTTAATTTGAATGAATCTATGGTGGAAATGAGGTGAAAAGAGGAGGCACCGAGACAAGGAGGAGGTGGAGAGAATGAAGTCGGGAGAAAGTGAGTGTGTGGGTAGGAGAGGCTGTCCCAAATATCTTGTTGCTGCCCACTTACTAATGGCGCACCTCTTGCATGGTGCGCCATTAGTAGTTACCACTACTAATGGCGCACTTAAGCAGGATCGCCATTAGTATGTTTGAATAAGCGCACTAGTTCAAAAAAGTTTCTATACTAATGGCGCACCCACACCACAGTGCGCCATTAGTAGTTACAACTACTAATGGCGCACTTGGGCAGGATCGCCATTAGTATGTTTGAACAAGCACTAGTTTAAAAAAATTTTTTGATACTAATGGCGCACCCAAAGCATGGTGCGCCATTAGTAGTTTGAACTCTAATGGCGCATCGGATGGTGGTGCGCCATTAGTATATACTAATGGCACACCATCTTTCCGGTGCGCCATTAGTGTCATTCCCATCTATAGCCCTTTTCCTAGTAGTGTGCTGACTAATGCTAGAGCCGTGGCATGGTGCCCGCCCAGTCCGGCATGGATTTCAGCCAAGAGCTGCCGCCCTTCCTCTTCGGAGATGCATCTTTGGAGCACCACGGTAGCGCTTTTCTTGTAGAGTTCCCCTTTGTAGACTTTGTAAGCTTTAGAGCACCGGACGATGCAGCGTGCTTCATTTTGGTCTTTGGGGAGCTCCTGCCTATTTAGGTAGGCCAAGAAAGGCTCGGTCCATGGGTCGATTACAACCATGATTTCATGGGCCGAAGACGTTATTTCGGTGGTAGAACCTCCGACTATGTCTGATAGTTCGGAATCTGGGGGTGTATTCGGGTCCGTGCTAGTATTGCTTGACTCCCCTTCCCATACTACAGATGGCTTGAAAAGTCGTTCCAAGAATATGTTAGGTGGGACAGGGTCGCGTTTAGCGCCAATGCGAGCGAGGACGTCCTCCGCTTGATTGTTTTCTCGAGCCACATGGTGGAATTCGAGCCCCTCGAACCGAGCTGACATCTTGAGGACGACATTATGGTAGGCCGCCATTTTCGGGTCCTTGGCATCAAAATCTCCATTTATTTGTGATATTGTGAGGTTTGAATCCCGCACACTTCTAGGCGTTGAATGCCCATAGAGACTGCCATCCGAAGACCGTGCAACAGAGCCTCATATTCGGCTGCATTGTTGGAGTCTGTGTATAATATTTGGAGGACGTACTGGACCGTGTCTCCGGTGGGAGACGTCAGGACTACACCTGCTCCCAATCCGGTCAGCATTTTAGAGCCGTCGAAGTGCATGATCCAGTTTGAGTATGCGCCGTACTCTTTAGGGAGTTCGGCTTCTGTCCATTCGGCGGCGAAGTCAGCTAATACTTGCGACTTGATGGCCCGCTGTGGTTTGTATGTTATGTCAAACGGAAGGAGCTCAATAGCCCATTTGGCAATCCGGCCCGTAGCATCGTGGTTATTTATTATGTCATTGAGTGGTACTTCGGTGGCCACCGTAATCGAACACTCTTGAAAGTAGTGTCGTAGCTTCCAGGATACCATGAACACCGCGTATGCTATTTTTTGATAGTGTGGGTATCGGGATTTGCATGGGGTTAGGACCGTGGATCGTAGTAAACTGGCTTACGGCGCGGAATTTGTATCATCGACCTCTCGTTCAACGGCGAACCTTTGCGCTTACAACTTGATGCATTGCAGCTATGTACAGCAGCATAGGTTCGTCAATGTTCGGCGCGTTAGTACTAGATTACTGGCCAATAAGGTCTTTATTTCATCCAGTCCGGCCGCGGCTGCATCCATCCACACGAAGTGTTCGGTGCGCCAAAGAAGGCGGTAAAGAGGTAATGCCTTTTCTCCTAACCTGGAGATAAAACGGCTTAGAGCAGCCACGCATCTGGCTAGTTTCTGGATGTGCTTGAGGTCTGTTGGTATAGCCAACTATGACAGAGCTCGGATCTTTGCCGGATTCGCTTCAATTCCTCTGTTGGAAACGATGAAGCCGAGTAGTTTCCCCGAGGGGACGCTAAAAACGCATTTTTCTGGGTTTAGCTTGATGTCGTATGTCCGGAGATTGTCGAATGTAAGCCTCAAGTCATCTATTAGGGTTTCGACGTGTCTTGTTTTTATGACCACGTCATCCACGTATGCCTCCACTGTTTTGCCGATTTGCTTTTCCAGGCATGTTTGAATCATGTGTTGGTAGGTCGCGCCGGCGTTCTTAAGCCCGAAAGGCATAGTGTTGAAGCAGAAAGGGCCATATGACATTATGAAAGCTGTTACAGCTTGGTCAGACTCTGCCATCTTTATTTGATGGTATCCAGAGTATGCGTCGAGGAAACACAGCGAGTCATGTCCTACTGTGGCATCGATGATTTGATTGGTGTGAGGGAGGGGAAAGGGATCCTTGGGGCAAGCCTTGTTGAGGTGTTTAAAGTCGACACATAGGCGCCATGATTTGTCCTTCTTTGGTACCATTACCAGGTTTGCCAGCCAATCCGGATGGTTGATATCTCTCATGAATCCGGCCTCGAGTAGATTGGCTAGCTCTTCCCCCATGGCCTGCCGTTTGGGCTCTGAAAACCGTCTTAGAGTCTTCTTGACCGGTTTGTATCCTTTTAGTATATTGAGGCTATGTTTGGCCAATCTATGTGGGATGCCTGGCATGTCCGATGGGTGCCAGGCAAAGATGTCCCAATTCTCACGGAAGAAGTCTCACAGTGCGACGTCCATCGCGGGGCTCAGCTGTGTCCTGACGGAAGCTGTCTTCATGGGGTCCGTTGGATGGACTTGGAATTTGACTATATCATCTGCGGGTTTAAATGAGGTGGACTTGGGTCGCTTGTCGAGTATCACATCGTCCCTGTCCACGGTGGCCCGCAGTGTTGTTAATTCTTCGGCTGCTAGGGCCTCGGATAATGCCTCTAGGGCTAGTGCTGCGGTTTTGTTTTCGGCGCGAAGTGCAACGTCCGGATCACAGACTAGAGTGATGATTCCATTGGGCCCGGGCATTTTAAGCTTCATGTACCCGTAATGGGGTATAGCTTGAAAGCTTGTAAACACATCTCGCCCTAGAAGGGCGTGGTATCCGCTGCTAAAAGGGGCCACTTGGAATGTGATTTATTCGGATCTATAATTCTCCAGGGTGCCGAATACCACGTCGAGTGTGATTTTTCCCGCACACCGTGCTTCCCGACTAGGGATAATTCCCCTGAAGGTTGTGCCGCTTTGTTCAATGCGGCCTTTGTCGATTTACATCTTGTTGAGTGTCTCTTCATAGATCAAGTTTAATCCGCTTCCGCCATCCATGAGCACTTTAGTGAGCCGAAAGCCGTCCACGATTGGGCTAAGAACAGAGCGGTGGTGCCGTCTGATCTGGAATCAAGGTTCGTCACTGGCATTGAAAGTTATAGCAGTGTCGTTCCAGGGGTTTATTTTGGCCATATGGCAAATTTCTGCGGAGCTTCGATGAGCTCGCTTGCGCCTACTATTTGAGGCAAAAGTCTCGAAGACTGTTAGTACCGTATTGTGCTCGTTGGTGGGATGTTGTTCTGTAAGAAGGTCCTCGCCACTTTTTGCAACCTGCCGGAGTATCCAACATGCCCTAAGGCTATGAGTTGGTGTTGTGTCCGGGGTGCTGTGGAGTTTATATTGCCCATTGAGCCATTTTTCCAATACGGTTCCCCGCCCTTGGGTGGGCTTTGGTTTCTTGGGGATTGGATCGGCCGACTTACGAGAGTTCGCCCGTTTAGTTCGAACAAAGGTTTTGGTGAAAGCCGGACTGTCCCAAAATTCAGCTTGGGTTTTCCAGAAGCTTTCCATCGCCTGATACTTCGTACTATGATTGCTAAGTCCATAAGCGTACTATGTCACGGCGACTTCATTAAGGATTCCTTTGTCCGTGCAGTTTTTTCAGAAGAGCGAGACTACGTCCTCCTCGTGGCAGTCCTCGACCTTGTTTAGCGCAAGGAGGAATCTGGCCCAGTAATGATGCACTGTCTCCTTGTGCTCTTGCCTGATATGGGAGAGACGATTTAAGTCCGCGTGGGTGGTTATAGCTGAATCCGGATTCTAATCCGATCTAGCACCCCGGGGCATGGAAGCTTCCGAGTTCAACAACTCGGGATCCGGGACGCTGCCCAATTTTTCGGGCACCGTGCCCAGTTATAAGTCCGGGACCCGGGTCATATCCTCCCCTGGGCGGATTCCGGCTCCGGGAGCTCGGCGATCCGGACATAATTCGTCCTCAAAATAGAGGGATACTCCCTATGTGGTTCCTCCGCTACCGCTATCTCATGGGTGGCCGACGGGGATTTAATGTCCCTTTGGTCGGGTTTAAGCCCGATCCGGTCATAGTCCGTTGCGACTCCCAAAGCGGCGATGCGATCCAAGAGCTCATTAAGAGAAGAGAGCTCTATCGGATCCATCTGTTCGGCGAGTTCCGAATTGATGCGAAGTTTATGCGTGATGACCCGAGAGGCCATCGTCGGTAGCGACGGCCGATGGGGCGACCATAATGAAGCCGCCTAGTCGGAGAGTTTGGCCTATAGCCGAGCTCCCCATGTAATGTTGTCACGACAGCGAGGCGAGCCATCGAGCCTTGCAGCGGCGACACGGAGGAACTCTCAATGAAAGCACAAATGTCGGTGTCAAAACCGGCGGATCTCGGGTAGGGGGTCCGATCTGTGCGTCCTAGGTTGATGGTAACACGAAGCAAGGGACACAATGTTTACCCAGGTTCGGGCCCTCTCGATGGAGGTAAAACCCTACTTCCTGCTTGATTAATATTGAAGATATGGGTAGTACAAGAGTAGATCTACCACGAGATCGTAGAGGCTAAACCCTAGAAGCTAGCCTATGATGGTATGATTGTAATTGTGATCGGCCTTCTAAGGACCAGCCTATCCGGTTTATATAGACACCGGAGAGGGCTAGGGTTTACACGGAGTCGGTTACAAGGAAGGAAATACAATATTCGGATCGCCAAGGTTGCCTTCCATGCCAAGGAGAGTTCCATCCGGACACGGGACGAAGTCTTGAGTCTTGTATCTTCACGCTTCAATAGTCCGGACGATGCATATAGTCCGGCTGTCCGGATACAACCTAATCCAGGACTCCCTCACCCTTGCCGGGGCAGCTCTCCCACGCCAGCCGAGCGAGCCATCTTTGAACCCACCAACGCTCAACACGCGTTGGGACAGGGCTCGGGAGGCACCTCCATGGTGGCATGCAGATCTTTGTGAAGACAAAGGATAGTCAAGATCAAGTGAGGATAGTTAGGCAATTATCCTCACCGAAGAAACCCACAAGACCCCCGGAAAGATCCTTGCCGGGGACGCCTACGCGCCGCGGCAAGACCCTTGCCGGGCCACCCGGCATGGCCCCGCCAGGCGCACCAGCAAGGCCGCTGCCAGGCCCGCACCAACCAAGTTTCCACCCCCGTTCGCATGCAGCTGCCGACCCAACCAGCTGGGCAGGCACCTGCGTGGCAACATGCAACCCTTCCTGAAGGCTCCACCACCGCGCCACCTCAGCTGCCTGCCTGCCTACATGGCACCGCATGCATCGCTGGCCAGGGCGCGTGTCGAAGCAATGAGGAGCGGCGACAGATGGGACGGGCCTCGCTCCCGTCCCCGATAAAGCAAGAGGACACCTAAGCGATGCATTAAATGCATCTGCTCCTGTAATACGAGGGATAACCTCGCGGAACTGTACCCTTTCCACCTCCTGCTTGCCACTATGGCGACCCCTTTTCCTTTAAAAGGAGGCCCGAGGCGACCAGGAGGAGGATTCGGCTTTTTGGAGCTCGTTACACCCCGTAGCTAGCTCAAGAACTCAGAATACATCCACCAAAGTAGGACTAGGGTTTTACGCATCCTCGCGGCCCGAACCTGGATAAACGAACCGCATACTCGCTGTCAGATCTACTCTTCTCTCAACCCCGCACCCCGCAACCGCAGTAGGGATCCTTGTGGTCCCATAGGTGTCGTTCCCACCGACACACGGCAGCCACTTGGACATACACAGTGCTCCTACTACTAGGCATGTGTAGTGGTTCATACGCCAGTACTACACAATCTTGTTGCTAGTGTAGTAAGATATGATGATAACAAATGATGTTGTGCGCATGTCAACTACTCCTATATGTAACATAGTATCGCTTTTTTGACTGTCTGGTCGAGAATGAACGGTGAGATCAATGTTAACAGAACTAGGTCCACAGCACGGAGAGTACGGTGCTACAGTACTCCATGAAACATGAACCATATGAAGCACGAATAGTGTTAGGCAGGGTGTATGAAGGGTGCACGGGATGGGAGCAAAAGTTCCCTTCTCGACCCACTTTTGGGTGTTTGGCAGAGTGCATGAAGGGTGCATGAGTCCACACTAGTAGGTTGACAAAAATACATGAAGGTGAAACAACTATATTGAGATGAGAATGCAACCAAACACACCCACACGCTTTGTACTACAATGACTGATCTTCACTGTCTGAGTTTGATCCAACGGTCGTGTTGCGCCGAGACATGGACATGCCCATGCAGAGGGCGCCTAAACACCACCGAAGTCCCTCTGCTTCTCGAGGCGCACAACGTTGGTGATGGAGGGTGCAACCACCCGCAGAGCCCGCTCCCGATCGACGGGAGCCAGCTCATCAAAGACGGCGTCCAATGGCACGAATGGATTCCGGTGACGGAGCCATGAAAGGATTCGCTCGACAACGGCGATGGCAGCCCGCAACCCCTCGTTGTCCAGCTCAGCCCCCACCATCGCACGGAGATGGCTCAGCTCCTCATAAATATAGGTGAAGAAGGAGACCAGGTCAGGAAGCCGCAACTCGTTGGAGTCGACCGGGTGGTCGAACGGGTTTAGCCCGACGGCCGGCATCATCGCGCTGGCACCACGGTAGGCATCACGCAGCCGCAACACGTGCGTGGCAACTTGGTTCACCAAGTGGCCGAGGCGATCCTGGACCTCGTCACGATCGGCCTGCTCGCGCTCCAACCGGCTCCCCTGACGGCCTATCGTATCTCCCGCTTTCTGCAGCAATGCCGCCGACGCCTCGAGCATCTTTGTGGTGGACGCCTGCCGCTTTTGAAGCTCCGTGAACTCCCGCACATAATGGAGGAGCATGGCACTCCTCTCCTCCATGAGCTCACGGAGCTCCACGTCCATGGCCCTGAGCTCCGCATCCTTGGCATGGAGCTCCTGTGCCAGGCGCCTCACCTCGGACTCCGTGATCTGCTGCGCCGCCATGGCACCGGTAGAAGCAATGGGAGAGGAAGCAAAGGGGCGAAACGGCTGAAAGGCAATGCAATCTATGGGAAGGCGGAGGGAGCGGGGAATCTTTTGGTTTTCACCACGCTAAAACACCAGTCGACGACTTCTCACATCAAGGAGCAGTGGGTTTTTACAGGCGGAGTCATCGTGATTAATTGCTGCCGCGCCTTCTCCCGTCAATCAAAAAATTAAAAATCCTGCCACGCCTGCTCCCGCCAATAAAAAAATTAAAAATCCTGCCGCACCCAAACACCAGAGCAACGCCGCGGTGGATATTTAAATTTACCTGCCGGCAAGTAGATAAAAAAAGGGGTGAAAAAACAAATGTGCCGGCAGCCTAGTTAATCGGTTGAACTATCCCAACTAGCTGGCCACCGTGCTTCAGTGATGTACTCGGCGGGAAAGGTGGTCTTTCGTGATTTGACGACTCATTTACTTGCTTCGGCGCTACGACCGAGGAGGACCCAGAAAACACGCGGTAGGGCGTCCCACGTCAGGAAGAATATACGCGTGCACCACCCGGGAGGACCCCGAAACCGCGTGGTAGGGTGTGCCACGTCTCGGCACGGAGGAAAAATGTGCGTGTAAAAATATACTGTATCAGACTTAGTACCTATGGTTCGACGTCGGGACCCAGCCAGTCGGTCGAAAACACCCCACTAGCCACACAACTTCATCATGCAAACGTGGCACGGAGGATAGATGTGGTTAGCTCCGTCTCGACCAGCCACACCGTCTCTTGTTCTAGACGAATCTTCTATTTTCCAAGCTTTTTTAGTTGTAATAACACCACGGCAAGCTAGCGCCTCTCTTCGTGAGTGCCCGTGCAAAGGTTAGATGATGGAGAGAAGAGAGATTGAGATCGCAGACCTGGGACCCACCAGTAAGTGAGACAACGGTCATGCACGTGTTGACGAGGCACTCCCTCTACTCTACTCAACGCAAGTACTGTATAAAATCAAGTTATGGGACAAAGCCAACAACCCTTAGTTTTTTCAGGCTATCGACTTACGCTTTGTAGTCCAAGTTGCCAGCTCGAATCTCGTCTTTCAGATTTGTTAGTTTGAGGTCCAAATTTGATTAATGACAAGTGGGACCCCCGTGTGTTGTTCCGATATTTTAGTGTAGGATGGTTTTTGGAACAAACACTTTGCACGGTTAGACAAGCAACGACACGAGTTACACATATTTTGCAAGTTTACGAACAAAAATGACAATGGCATAGAATATCACATCCACCCCGCAGCTTAGATACTATGGTTATACGAGTTTTTACACCGTTGGAAGTGAGATCCAATGGCTTGGGAGTAGTCTTTGTAATTATGCGTAATTTCCAAACTCTCCAAAGGTTTTTTTTGCAAATAAAACATTCAGGCCTCGTGTGTGCCGCTGCATCTTCGATCCAACGGCTCCCCGGTGCTCATATTAGGTGCTCCCCGTGGCTTAATTACCCGCTACGGTGATCAGATGGCACATGCGTAGTACTTGTACTTTCTGCGCATTTCCCAAACTTTATCAGCCGTATATTGCAAAAACATTCAAACCTCCTACTGTGGGCCATTAGATCTCAGTGAACTCGTATCACCATAGAATCTACGGTGCGGGAGCACCTCATACTCTCCCGTGCGAGAAAACATAAGGTGCTATCGCAGCTTGGACGCTAGGGTTATACGAGCTTGGAGGTCGTTTGATTTGAGATCCAATTGCATCTGAGCAGTCTTTGTGCTTGTAAGCAGTGGCCGAACTCTTTTGGGGCTTTCCTGCAAAAAACCATTCGAACCACCAAGGAGGTGCTGGGTGACAAATCCAACGCCTCCGAAGAGCTTGTATCACCAAAGCATCTAAGGTGTGGTAGCACATGATCAGGGCCGGCCCTGAGGAGGGGCAGGGGGGCGGCCGCCCCGGGCCCCCAAACTCGAGGGGCCCCCGCCCAGGTACGCAGGTATCCGTCGAGGAATTCAGGGAAGTCTGTAATTAGGGGTGAAACTCCAGGGGCGCACACACCTTCCTTCTCCAGCGTGGCAGCGTACTCTTCACAGCTTAGGAAACGAGTGGGCCTAGCCCAAGTAGTAATTAGCAGGGTTGTTAGTAACGCATATACACGTCCTCAAAAGGATCAGCTCAAAAAGAAAACGTACCTCAAAAGGAAAAATAATAATGCGTATCCACGCACCACGAACGGATCGAGGAGTTAGCGGCGGATCTGCTGATCGGCGATTCAGCACCATCACGATTCAAGCAAACGAATGTGGCGGCGCACGCACGACGCTATTGCGGGTGTCAATTTCCTCCTCATCTCCTACATCTGCTCAATTAATCATCGTGTGGTTGCCAGCTGTGTGCGGTACCTCGTCCTCATCGCCCGGTGAGGCCACGACGCCGATCGGCGCAGCGGCGCCTAGCTAACCTCGCCACATCCCCGTCCTCACGTCGCCGGATGAGGTAGCCTATGCCGTAGCATTTTTTTCCCTATAGAAACTGATACAAGTTTATAAATAGTACTATTAATATTTCTTTTCTATTGGTGTGAAAGGGCATTATCAGGCGTTGTTGTTTGCGAGTTGGATGTTATAATTGGTGGTTTACGTGTACCAATTGTTTACTTCATATATAGAGATGAGTTGATCAAATTGCATATATGATCCGCTAGTTTTCAAGAGGAATATGAGCGATTCAAGTGATCTATATGAGGCGGTGGTATTTGTTGTGGAAAAGCAAACTATTGTTAATCAAGAGGATGAAGGTCCTATGGAAGATATGCTGCCGAAGTCGACCCATTTGAAATTATGTGAGTGATCATGAGCCCATATTTAATTTATCTGCTTAGATTTAGTAGCATTTATAAAAACATTTTTTATTATGAATATTTGTGATATAAGTATTTGAAATAATCTAGATGGCAAAATGAAGGGACATCAAATATACATACTATATATTTCGATTCGATGTCTATATTAGGGGGCCCTCAGTTTTACTTTCGCCCCGGGCCCCCGAAATCTCAGGACCAGCCCTGCACATGATATTCTTACATACAGGAGAATATGATGTCCTCCTTCATCTTAGATGCTACGGTGATACGAGCTTCGAGGTTGTTGGATATGGGATCAAAGGGCATCTAATTTTTTATGTACAAATTGTGTGCAATTCTCAAACTCATCAAGGTTTCCTGAAAAATATTAAGACACATCATGTGAGATGCTATATCTCAGATCTACAAGCTCCAAGCAACTCGTATTGGCATATAGCATCTAAGGTATGGGGGCACATGATATTCTCCCGGGGAGGAGGGGTGGGGGGTGCACAACCAATCGGGTGGCTGGAGGCTGGGGACAAATATAATCTAAACAACCCTAAACATAGCTCCACAATTTTATCTAAGGTCGAGGGGTTGACCCCTGATACGTCTCCGTCGTATCTACTTTTCCAAACACTTTTGCCCTTGTTTTGGACTCTAACTTTTATGATTTGAATGGAACTAACCTGGACTGACGCTGTTTTCAGCAGAATTGCCATGATGTTGTTTTATGTGTAGAAAACAAAAGTTCTTGGAATGACCTGAAACTCCACGGAACATCTTAGAAATAATAATAATAAATCCTTGCCAAAGATAAAGGCTAGGGGGCCCACACCCTATCCACGAGGGTGGGGGGCGCCCCCTAGGGCACGCCCCCTACCTCGTGGGCCCCTTGGAGCTCCTCCGACGCCAACTCCAACTCTATATATTTGCTTTCGGAGAGAAAAAAATAGGAGAGAAGAAATCATCACGTTTTACGATACGGAGCCGCCGCCAAGCCCTAAAACCTCTCGGGAGGGCTGATCTGGAGTCCGTTCGGGGCTCCGAAGAGGGGGATTCGTCCCCACCGTCATCATCAACCATCCTCCATCACCAATTTCATGATGCTCACCACCGTGCGTGAGTAATTCCATCGTAGGCTTGCTGGACGGTGATGGGTTGGATGAGATCTATCATGTAATCGAGTTAGTTTTGTTAGGGTTTGATCCCTAGTATCCACTATGTTCTGAGATTGATGTTGCTATGACTTTGCTATGCTTAATGCTTGTCACTAGGGCCCGAGTGCCATGATTTCAGATCTGAACCTATTATTTTTTCATGAATATATGTGAGTTCTTGATCCTATCTTGCAAGTCTATAGTCACCTACTATGTGTTATGATCCGACAACCCCGAAGTGACAATAATCGGGACCACTCCCGGTGATGACCATAGTTTGAGGAGTTCATGTATTAACTATGTGCTAATGCTTTGTTTCAGTTCTCTATTAAAAGGAGGCCTTAATATCACTTAGTTTCCATTAGGACCCTGCTGCCACGGGAGGGTAGGACAAAAGATGTCATGCAAGTTCTATTCCATAAGCACGTATGACTATATTTGGAATACATGCCTACATTACATTGATGAATTGGAGCTAGTTCTGTGTCTCCCTATGTTATGACTATTACATGATGAACCGCATCCGGCATAATTATCCATCACCGATCCAATGCCTACGAGTTTTCCATATACTGGTTTACGCTTATTTACTTTCCCGTTGTTACTGTTACAGTCATTACAAAACACCAAAAATATTATTTTTGCTTTCATTACTCTTTTGTTACCGTTACCACTACTATCATATTACTTTTCTACTAAATACCTTGCTGCAGATATTATGTTATCCAGGTGTGGTTGAATTGATAACTCAGCTGCTAATACTTGAGAATATTCTTTGGCTCCCCTTGTGTCGAATCAATAAATTTGGGTTGAATACTCTACCCTCGAAAGCTGTTGCGATCCCCTACACTTGTGGGTTATCAAGACCAATTTCTGGGGCCGTTGCCAGGGAGCATAACTCTATTCTTTGAGTCACTTGGGATTTATATCTGCTGGACACTATGAAGAATTTGAAAGATGCTAAGACAAAAATTTATACCTCAACTACGAGGGGAGGTAAGGAACTACCATCTAGCTCTGCACTTGATTCACCTTCTGTTATGCGTAAGCTTGCGACACCTAAACCTGCTTCTGCTATTCGTTCTGATACGTTGCATGTCGTTATCGATGATGCCACTTCTGCTATGCATGATACTTATGATGAAACTACTTCTATGCTTGATACTACTGTGCCCCTTAGTGAATTTCTTGATGAACAAATTGCTAGGGCTAGAGAGAAAGAAAATATTGAAACTGATAATGTTGATGAAATTGATGATGAAGATATGCCTGTTATTCCTGAGGGTTATTTTTTTGATATGGAATCTTCTGCAACTATTTTTGCCTGCAAGGATAGAAACAAACTTAAGAGGTTGTTAGTTAAATGGAGTAGAGAATCTCTTGGAGATAGAATCAAACCCGACCCTGCTTTTGCTACTTCACCTATTTGTGTTCCTGATAAGGATTATGAATTCTCTGTAGATCCTGATATAATTACTTTGGTTGAATCTGATCCTTTTCATGGTTATGAATCTGAAACTGTTGTGGAACATCTTACTAAATTAAATGATATAGCCACCCTATTCACTAATGATGAGAGATCTCGATACTTTTATATCCTTAAAATATTTCCGTTCTCATTAAAGGGTGATGCTAAGATATGGTTTGATTCTCTAGATCCTGGTTGTGTGCGTAGTCCCCAGGATATGATTTATTACTTCTCTGCTAAATATTTCCCTGCTCATAAGAAACAAGCTGCTTTAAAGGAAATATACAACTTTGTGCAAATTAAAGAAGAGAGTATCCCACAAGCTTGGGGGAGGCTTCTCAAGCTACTTAATGCTTTACCTGATCATCCTCTTTAGAAAAATGAAATACTTGATATCTTTTATAATGGACTAACCGATGCTTCCAGAGATTACCTGGATAGTTGTGTTGGTTCTGTTTTCTGGGAAAGAACACCGGATGAAGCTGAAATTCTATTGAATAATATGTTGACAAATGAAAATAATTGGACACTTCCTGAGCCAGCTCCTGAGCCAATTACTGAGCCTATTCCTAAACCAACTCCAAAGAAGAGAGCTGTTCTATTTCTCAGTCCTGAAGATATGCAAGAGGCAAAGAAATCTATGAAAGGAAAAGGTATTAAAGCTGAAGATGTTAATAATTTACCTCCAATTGAAGAAATACATGGTCTTAATTTACCGCCTGTTGAAGAAACATATGATCTTGATCCATTACCTATTGAAGAACCTCCTGATCCCCGTAACCCGACACAGGTAGTAAAGGTAAATTCTCTCTATAGATTTGATGAAGATGATATTCCTCACTATAAGTCTGCTAGACAATGCTTGGATGAGTTTGATAATTTTATTGTTAAGCAAGAAAATTTCAATGCTTATTTTGGTAGACAATTAAAACAAAATACCTATATGATTAAACACTTGGGTGATTATATGGCTGATGTTAGATGTGAACTTAAACTTGTTAGGAAACATGCTTCTATGGTTACCACTCAAGTAGAACAAGTACTTAAGGCTCAAAATGATTTGCTCAATGAAATGAATGGTAATAAAAATGATTATGCTGTTAGAGTGGCTACTAGAACTGGTAGAATGACTCAGGAACCTTTGTATCCTGAAGGCCACCCTAAGAGAATTGAGCAAGATTCTCAGAGAAATAATATTGATGTGCCTAGTTCTTCTAAAAAGAAGAAAAAGAAAAATTATAGGACTTTGCAAACTTCTAGCGAACCTATTGCTGAACCACCTGAGAATCCAAATGATATATCTATTTCTGATGCTGAAACACAATCTGGTAATGAACATGAACCTAGCAAAAATGTTAATGATGTTGTTCGTGATGATGCTCAACCTAGTAATGATAATGGTGTAGAAATTGAACCTCCTGTTGATCCTGATAACCCACAATCAAAGAATGAACGTTATGATAAGAGAGATTTTGTTGCTAGGAAACATGGTAAAGAAAGAGAACCATGGGTTCGGAAACCCATGCCTTTTCCTCCCAAACCATCCAAGAAAAAGGATGATGAGGATTTTGAGCGCTTTGCTGAAATGATTAGACCTATCTTTTTGTGTATGCGATTGACTGATGTGCTCAAAACAAATCCTTATGCTAAGTATATGAAGGATATCATTACTAATAAGAGAAAGATACCGGAAGCTGAAATTTCCACCATGCTTGCTAATTACACTTTTAAGGGTGGAATAACTAAGAAACTAGGAGATCCAGGAGTACCTACTATACCATGCTCCATTAAAATAAATTATGTTAAAACTGCTTAATGTGATCTTGGAGCCGGTGTTAGTGTTATGCCTCTCTCTTTATATCATAGACTTGACTTGAATAAGTTGACACCTACTGAAATATCTTTGCAAATGGCTGATAAATCAACTGTTATACCTGCAGTATTTGTGAGGATGTGCCTGTTGTGGTTGCAAACGTTACTATTCTAACGGACTTTGTTATTCTTGATATTCCCGAGGACGATAGTATGTCTATTATTCTTGGAAGACCTTTTCTGAATACTGCAGGGGCTGTTATTGATTGCAAGAAAGGCAATGTCACTTTTTATGTTAATGGTAATGAGAATACGGTACACTTTTCGAGGAAACAACCTCAAGTTTATAGTATCAATTCTATTGGAAAAGTTCCATCGATTATTTTTGGAGGTTTTGAATTTCCTTTTCCTACTGTCAAGAAGAAATATGACATACTTATTACAGGGGATGTGCATATCCCCGTTGAGGTAACATAGTGTTATTCGAAATTTCTCCGGTTCCATGTTATTCGGAATGAGTTTGTTAACAGGACTTGATCAACCTTGTTAGTGGATTCCTTTTGATGATCATGAGATGGATGAAACTAGAAGGCACAACCTTCTGTACCCTCTTTATACTTTCTGTTATTTAGTTGAAATAAAGTAAAAATAGTATTTTTCTGTCTGTTTCCTGATTTATCGGTGCAATATAAAAATACCCTGAACACGAGGGTGGACGGCGCGCCCTACCCCCAGGGCGCGCCCCCCTGCCTCATGGGCCCACGGTGGGCCTCCTCCACTTATTCCTGCGCCCATCCTCTTCTTCTTACTCCCACAAACACGAATATCCGGCTCAAACACGAGTTCCAGCCCACGTTGCTACGATTTTTGATCTCCTTGCTCAAAGCACCTCTCGCCAAACTGCTTGGGGAGATTGTTCCTTGGTATGTGACTCCTCCATTGGTCCAATTAGTTTTTGTTCTAGTGCTTTATTCATTGTAAATTTTTGCTGCATAGGTGACCATGTTCTTGAGCTTGCATGTCAAATTTATATGGTTCCAAGTAGTTCTAATGCACGATATATCCTCTAGGCACTTGTAGGAGTAGTTGCTATCAATTTTATTGAAGTTGGTTCACTTTTTTTTGAAGTTACTAAAAATTTCAGAAATTTTTCATAGAAAACAATATGTTTAGGAAGATGTTCCAAGGTGGTTCTTCAAGGAAGCAAGGCCCTAGGCTTGCAATGCGCGATGCCGATGAGGAGCCCCCAAGGGACGCTCCCGTGAGGCCCTGTGAATGGCCTTCAGAAAATTTTATGGATCGAGCGGGAATCAAAGAAGAATTTAACGCATATTTGTGTAACACCAGTCTTGTGGACTTCGAGGCAGACAAATGCCCACAGTATCATGATCTCACTAGTTCATTTGTGAGGAGGTTTGAGTTTTCATCTTCGCGTAATTCTCCTTCTCTCATGTTTGATCTTTATGATAAATCTTATACGATGGACTTAGAGGATTTTACTTTTGCTTGCAAACTCCCACAATGGGGTAGTACTGTTGATCCCCGTAAATATGAATTTAGAGACTTTCTTGCTAGTATAACAGTGGGGGAATCTAGAGATATAACACAATCCACTATAGGGAGCATTCACTTTCCTGCTATACATTATTTTGCTCTCTTCATAGGTAGGTGCATAAATGCTAAGGATGAAGCATGTCACATGTGTGTCCCTGACCTTAGCATTCTCAGGAGTGCTGTGTTAGGAGACCAATCTTATCATATGGGAGCCATTGTAGCTCGTAGGTTGCATCATAATAGATATAACGGAGATTTGTTTGGAGGAATTTATGAAACCCGCTTAGCTAATTTTCTTGAGATAGACATTCGTGAGGGTGATATGGAGTTGCCCCCTACTTATTTAGATTTTGATTCTATGGTTTCCCACCAGTTTGTCGAGAGGACTAAATCACCTCTCCAGTATTGACTAATCTTTAACAAACAACATGTTGTCCGTATTACTCTTCCTGCTCCTGCCTTCTTTGATTCTCAGACAAAAGGAAGATATGTTATTACCAGAGAGGAGGCAGATGAGTACGAGAGGAGGGTGGAGGCAGCTCGACGCCACCCTGCAGCTTAGGAGGCGATAGCCGCTGCATCATAGTACGACCCTAGCTACACCTATGGGTATCCGCCAGGCCATCCCTGGCAATGAACCAACTTAGGCCAAAAGCCTAAGCTTGGGGGAGTACGTATTTCCCACCGACATTACATTTATGTTCACACACACTCATTGCTAGATGTCGGTGATCATACTCTTTGAATGTATTATCCATGTTAGTTTATTTTCTTTTTCCTCCTTTCTTCTTGCGTGTTTGTTAAACTTTAAGAAAACAACAAAAAAATTAGTATAGCTTCTAGTTAGTTTACTTTTCCTGCTGTAGTAGTAATAATTAAAAAGAAAACCCAAAAATATTTCCCGATCTTCTTTTGCTTGTTGGGAGCTTTCCCGTGTAAATAGTTTTATTTCTTTTCTTTTCTTTGGGGGTCGATAGGAGAAGACCATGATTAAATTGTTGAAGTGGCTCTTATATGCATTATTGTTGATTTAACCAAGAGCCCATATTGCCTTGTCTTCTCCTGCTTATTGAATGCTCGCAGATTCCAGCTTAGTCCAATGCACGTACACTCTTATTATTATTCACATCGTTCGTTCGTGCAAGTGAAAGGCAATAATGACGATATATGATGAATTGATTGAGATAAGCGAAGCTGGTATGAACTCGACCTCTCTTGTTTTTGTAAATATGATGAGTTCATCGTTCTTGATTCAGCTTATTATGAATAAACATGTTTGCAATGACAATTAGCGATCATAGTTGGTCGTGCCATGCTTGATTAGCTATGAGTTATAATGGTTTACCTTGCGTGCCAACATGCTATTAAAATGGTTGTTATGTGGTATGATGGGGTGGTATCCTCCTTTGAATGATTTAAGTGACTTGACTTGGCACATGTTCACACATGTAGTTGAAACAAATCAACATAGCCTTCACGATATTTATGTTCATGGTGGATTATATCCTACTCATGCTTGCATCCAATGTTTATTAGTTTTAGTGCATGTTCATGACTGTTGTCGCTCTCCAGTTGGTCGCTTCCCAGTCTTTTGCTAGCCTTCACTTGTACTAAGCGAGAATACAGCTTGTGCATCCAATCCCTTAAACCCCAAAGTTATTCCATATGAGTCCACTATACCTTCCTATATGTGGTATCTACCTGCCGTTCCAAGTAAATTTGTATGTGCCAAACTCTAAACCTTCAAATAAACATTCTGTTTTGTATGCTCGTATAGCTCATGTATCAACTAGGGCTGCCCTTATCTTCCATGTTTGGCGGATTATTCTCAAGAGGAGTGGACTCCGCTCCTCACTCACGAGAAGATGGCTGGTCATCGGGATGCCCAGTCCCATGCTTTATGCAAAGTAAATCAAAATTAATTGCAAACAAAACTCCCCCTGGGACCTGATGTTTGTTGGAGGCACTCGTTGTTTCGAGCAAGCCATGGATTGATGCTTGTTGGTGGAGGGGGTGTATAAACTTTACCATTCTGTTTGGGAACCGCCTATAATGTGTGTGACATGGAAGATATCGCCATCCCTTAGTTGTTATGTTGACAATGAAAGTATGTCGCTCAAAATATTATTTATCCCTATTTCAAAACTGAGCTCTGGCACCTCTACAAATCCCTGCTTCACCCTGCGAATGGCCTATCTATTTACTTTTATGTTGAGTCATCACCCTCTTATTAAAAAGCACTAGCTGGAGAGCACAACTGTTATTTGCATTCATTACTATTAATTTATATTGGGTATGCCTATGATTGGATCTCTTTTACCATGAATTACAATGTGTAGTCAGTCCTTGATCTTTAAAGGTGCTCTGCATTTATGTTTTGCGGTCTCAGAAAGGGCTAGCGAGATACCATCCTGTTATATCATATTATGTTTGTTTTGAGAAAGTGTTGTCATCCGAGATTTATTATTATGACTCGTTAGTTGATTATGCCATTGATATGAGTAAACATGAGACCCGAGAATTATTGCAAATGTGGTTAGTCATAATCTTTGCTGAAAACTTGAATGCTGGCTTGACATACTCACAACAACAAGAGCAAACAGAGTTTTTAAAAGTTTTTCTTTTTCTTTTTCACTTTGTCAACTGAACTGCTCGAGGACAAGCATGGGTTTAAGCTTGGGGGAGTTGATACGTCTCAGTCGTATCTACTTTTCCAAACACTTTTGCCCGTGTTTCGGACTCTAACTTGTATGATTTGAATGGAATTAACCCGGACTGACGCTGTTTTCGGCACAATTGCCATGATGTTGTTTTATGTGCAAAACACAAAAGTTCCCGGAATGACCTGGAACATCTTAGAAAAAATAATAAAAAATTCTTGCCAAAGATAAAGACCAGGGGGCCCACACCCTGTCCACGAGGGTGGGGAGCGCCCCCCCTACCTCATGGCCCCCCTGGAGCTCCTCCGATGCCAACTCCAACTCTATATATTTGCTTTCCGAGAGAAAAAATAGGAGAGAAGAAATCATCACGTTTTACGATACAGAGCCGCCGCCAAGCCCTAAAACCTCTCGGGAGGGATGATCTGGAGTCCGTTCGGGGCTCCAGAGAGGGGGATTCGTCGCCATCGTCATCATCAACCATCCTCCATCACCAATTTCATGATGCTCACCGCCGTGCGTGAGTAATTCCATCATAGGCTTGCTGGACGGTGATGGGTTGGATGAGATCTATCATGTAATTGAGTTAATTTTGTTAGGGTTTGATCCCGAGTATCCACTATGTTCTGAGATTGATGTTGCTATGACTTTGCTATGCTTAATGCTTGTCACTAGGGCCCGAGTGCCATGATTTCAGATCTGAACCTATTATGTTTTCATGAATATATGTGAGTTCTTGATCCTATCTTGCAAGTCTATAGTCACCTACTATGTGTTATGATCCGGCAACCCCGAAGTGACAATAATCGGAACCACTCCCGGTTATGACCATAGTTTGAGGAGTTCATGTATTCACTATGTGCTAATGCTTTGTTCCGGTTCTCTATTAAAAGGAGGCCTTAATATCCCTTAGTTTCCATTAGGACCCCGCAGCCACGGGAGGGTAGGACAAAAGATGTCATGCAAGTTCTTTTCCATAAGCACGTATGACTATATTCAGAATACATGCCTACATTACAATGATGAATTGGAGCTAGTTCTGTGTCACCCTATGTTATGACTGTTACATGATGAACCGCATCCGGCATAATTATCCATCACCGATCCAATGCCTATGAGTTTTCCATATACTGGTTTACGCTTATTTACTTTCCCGTTGTTACTGTTACAGTCATTACAAAACACCAAAATTATTACTTTTGCTTTCATTAATCTTTTGTTACCGTTACCACTACTATCATATTACTTTGCTACTAAATACCTTGCTGTAGATATTAAGTTATCCAGGTGTGGTTGAATTGACAACTCAGCTGCTAATACTTGAGAATATTCTTTGGCTCCCCTTGTGTCGAATCAATAAATTTGGGTTGAATACTCTACCCTCGAAAGCTGTTGCGATCCCCTACACTTGTGGATTATCAACCCCCGAGAATCATAGCTCCGCCTAAACACAACATTTGCATGTACTGTAGTACTAGACTTAATATCCATGTTTCAGTTTCATGTTCATTTTAAATATTGAACTGAGTACCATGGATGTTTTTCATTTTACTCACTTCGTTCCTAAATATTAGTCTTTTTAGAGGCTTCAAATGGACTGGAACATACGGATGTATATAGACATATTTTAGAGTCTAGATTCACTCATTTTGCTCTGTATGTAGTCACTTGTTGAACTCTCTAAAAGAATAATATTTAGGAATAGAAGGAGTATTTTTGAATTCGTGTCATACATGCATGGTTCATAAAAATAGATGCACTATACTTATTGGATTGTTGTTGTGTTCGTGCGTGTGTGTCTTTGTGTGTGTGTGGTCATATGCTTGATACATACAAAGTTTTCTCACCTCCATATTGTTCATCTTTTAAATTTGAATTTGCATTGGAAAACTTACTAGGGATACCATGAAATGTGAAATCCACGTTGAGATCACTATATCACAAACTCACTCTAATTCAACAACTCGTCAAAAATCAATTACCACGTTGAGGTTAGTATTTGCAAGGAAAATACGGGTATTGTAATACACATAGATTCATTCAGCAATTTAAGAGGTTCCTTTCGTATTCTCGAATGGTAGGACCCAATGGCGTACCAGCCAGACTTTGGCTCGTGTTGATACTAAAAAAACGGGCTCGTGTCCTTCGGTGGCGTGCGTGGTACGCACATTAGGCAACCCCAACCAGTCGAGCCTCAGCGTTTCAAGTCGAAATATCTGGCGGCCAGAATTCCAGCCCTAGGAAATTCCCCTCATGTCCCCGGTCCATAATGACTACCGATGAACAACGGAGGGATGCTTTAGTAACTAGACAATGTTACCTACTGAGGGAGTCCTGGATTAGGGGGTGTCTGGATAGCCGAACTATCACCGTTGGCCGGACTCCTGGACTATGAAGATACAAGATTGAAGACATCGTCCCGTGTCCGGATGGGACTTTCCTTGGCGTGGAAGGCAAGCTTGGCGATACGGATATGTAGATCTCCTACCATTGTAACCGACTCTGTGTAACCCTAACCCTATCGGATGTCTATATAAACTGGAGGGTTTTAGTCCGTAGGACGAACAACAATCATACCATAGGCTAGCTTCTAGGGTTTAGCCTCTCTGATCTCGTGGTATGTCCACTCTTGTACTACCCATATCATCAATATTAATCAAGCAGGATTAGGGTTTTACCTCCATCGAGAGGGCCCGAACCTGGGTAAAAACATCGTGTCCCTTGTCTCCTGTTACCATCCGCCTAGACGCACAGTTCGGGACCCCCTACCCGAGATCCGCCGGTTTTGACACCGACATTGATGCTTTCATTGGGAGTTCCTCTGTGTCGTCATCTTTAGGCCCGATGGCTCCTTCAATCATCAACAACGACGTGGTCCCCGGACAGATCTTCGTATTCGGCGGCTTTGCACTACGCCCCTAGACATCTGGTCAGATTTGGGAGTTTGAACTATGCGACCGACATCTGTGGAGACTTGATCTTCGACGGATTCGTGCCACAGCCAAGCGCGCCGCACTATCTCGATGGGCACGATCTGGCTCTGCCGTCGAACAGTGCCCTGGAGGCCGCACCAGCGTCCGCTCCGACCCTTAGCTCGGAGCCGACTCCACCGATCGAGGACGAGTGGCTGGACACCGCCTCGGGGGTTACTATCTCTACGGCGATTGAGCCGAACACCATCCCTGTCCTTTGCGAATCCCGTGACTCCAAGGTGCCGGACTCCTCTACGGACTCCGAACCTCCCGCGCCCCGGCCAATCGAATCCGATTGGGCGCCGGTCATGGAGTTCACTGCCGCAGACATCTTTCAGCACTCACCCTTTGGCGACATCCTGAATTCACTTAAGTCTCTCTCTTTATCAGGAGAGCCCTGGCCGGACTACGGTCAGGAAGGTTGGGATGCGGACGACGAAGAAATTCAACGCCCACCCACCGCCCACTTTGTAGCCACTGTCGAAAGCTTAAACGACGTGCTCTATTTCGACTCCGAAGACATCGACAGTATGGACGACGATGTAGGAGACAACCATGAACCAGCACCTATAGGATACTGGACAGCCACCTCATCCCACGATGTATACATGGTGGATACACCTAAAGGAAGTGACGACGAGGAACAGCGGGACACTACGAAGGATAAATCCCTCGAAAAGCAGTAAAAACGACAATGTAAACGCCGCACCAAGTCCTGCTTCGACAAAGACGGCAGCCACACAGACCCAGCCATAGAGCAGGGCTAACCGGTGGACGACGAACATGCTATCGAGCAACCGTCCGAATAGGACAACTTGGATAAACAACCCGTCCCCGGCGAAGATAACAGTCCGGACGATCTCATGCCAGAAAAATTGTTGGAGCAGAAGAACCTCCATGAAAGGCTCGTCGCCACTGCGCGTAGCCTGAAAAAGCAGAAGCGGAAGCTCCAAATAGCGGAAGATGCACTCAGAATCAGATGGAGCAAAGTACTCAACACTGCAGAGAAATACGGCGACAGTCGCCAAACAAAGAGCTACCCGAAGCGTAAACTACTGCCCGAATTCGATGAGGAGGCCGTAGAGCCCCCCGCAATCAAAGAACAAAGAGGCCACCCGGTCGGATAGACGACCACATGGCAAACATGGAGCGGCAAGCGGCACCGCACACAAGCCGTCATGCGATCCGCATAAGGATTTGCATCAAAAGGATGGCCCAGTTAGGTCCATCTATGGGCCGAGAAAGCAAGCTCTTCCAAGCAATGCAACACGCCAAATATCCGAACATCACCGCACACCCAAGTATAGGGGTGCCGCTCACCCCCTGTGTTTCACCGATGAGGTGCTGGATCACGAATTCCCAACGGGATTCAAACCCGTAAACATAGAGGCATACGACGGAACAACAGACCCCGGAGTCTGGATTGAGGATTACATCCTCCACATACATATGGCTAGAGGAGATGATCTCCATGCCATAAAATACTTACCCCTCAAGCTCAAAGGGCCAGCCCGGCATTGGCTCAAAAGCCTCCCTGAAAATACCATTGGAAGTTGGGAAGAGCTCGAGGATGCTTTTCGGGCAAATTTTCAAGGGACTTATGTCCGTCCTCCGGATGCAAACGATTTAAGTCACATAACTCAAAAACCCGGAGAGTCAGCCCGCAAATTCTGGAACAGGTTCCTCATAAAAAAGAACCAAATAGTCGACTGCCCGGACGCCGAAGCCTTAGCAGCTTTCAAACACAACGTCCGAGACGAATGGCTCGCAAGACACCTCGGCCAGGAGAAGCCGAGAACAATGGCTGCATTAACAAGCCTCATGACCCGCTTTTGCGCGGGAGAGGATAGTTGGTTGGCAAGATGCAGTACCAGCGACCCAAGTACATCCGAAGTCAGGGATGGAAATGGAAAACCACGACGCAGCAAGGACCAGCACTGGACAAAGGGAAACAGCCCGAAGAGCACGGTAGTCAACGCCGGATTCAGAAGCTCCCGGCAGAGTCATAAAAACCTGCCCCTCAAGGACAACAGCGACGAGCTATCCAACCTAAACAAAATCTTGGACAAAATATGCCAAATCCACAAGACTTCGGAAGCACGCAAACCATACCCACAGAGATTGTTGGGTATTCAAGCAGTCCGGCAAACTCAATGCCAAACACAAGGGGCTTGACACACCAAGCGAGGACAATGACGAACCCCACAAGCAGAGCACCGGAAAACAAAAGAATTTCACACAAAAAGTCAAAACAGTGAACTCACTTCAAGTGACAAAAGGGAAAAACAGAGCGGCGCCCATAGAAACACGCGCCACACGGTCTATCCCAGCAGAGTCCCAATGATGGTTGTCAAAACCAATACCTTCGATCATTAGGACTATTCCGGAAGTATCCGGAACGCAGGATGGACTGGCTTGATATTAGATCCTATAATCGACGGACTCCAATACACAAGTCCTAATGGACGGAGGTAGCGATCTAAACCTACTATATCAGGACACAATCTGCAAAATGGGGATAGACCTAACCAAAATACGCCATAGCAACACCTCCTTCAAAGGGGCAATGCCAGGCGTATATGCCCATTGTACGGGCTCCCTACTGCTAGAAGTTGTGTTTGGCTCATCCGACAACTTCCGCCGCGAAAATTTAACCTTCCACATCGCCCCAATCGAAAGTAGCTATCAAGCACTACTAGGACGTGAAGCTTTCGCCCGCTTTAACGCAATGCCGCATTATGCATCTCTTACACTTAAAATGCCCGGTCCACGCGGCATCATCTCATTAAAAGGGAGTATCAAGTGTTACTCGAGCACGGAAGAACGTGAGACTGCCTCGACAGCCCCACACTAATCCGGCTCCGCTAATCAAAGCAGCTGAGCAGGTCATTTGAACCCCGGACATGGCTAGACGAGTCCGGCGTAAACATATAAATGCCCACTAGCGGCACACCCCCGTACAAGGGGCTGCACACATGTACAACAAGAGACAATAAAGCTCAATTTTAATCACTTTTCGGACCGTACTCTGTTTATTTAATATAAAGTACATTTTTCGCACGATTTTTTTTCCTTTTCAACTAAGTTCTTCTCTTTTACAGATGAACACCGCGCTACACCCGTCCAGGATACGGTACAACGGAGACACAGGCGCAGACGTGCAGTAGGGACCCGTTGCAAGGATTCTTTTCAGATTAAGACTCTGCGTAAACCTTTTTTACTGTCTCTTGTTGATACACATCCCCCGGTTTCTTGCTATAACCGAGGAGGAGGATGGTGTTTTGGCATCGGCCGCACCAGAATTTTTGCGCGTACCTGGACACCATGGGCTTAGGGAATTATTCTGCCCGCTTTCATAAAGACCGAATACCTTAGGGAGTGTTCGGCGTCTCGAGTTAGGCCTTATATGCATCAGCTCCGAATCATGTCTTTGGTCAAATGTTTGGTTTGCCCGGCTCCCATGTTTTGGTACCTTACGTTCCGTTATATCGGCTAAGGTAGCGCTGGGAGAACCACTGCGATTGTGCCCCGGTTGAGCTGGGTTGAGCACCTCAGTGGAGAAAGCTAAAACTGACTGTCATGATATAGCGTGAGACTGGTCAACCTCGATGACCCACCGAATGTTTAGAATTCCCCGCATTAACGAAGGACCGTTTCCTGTCGCACATACATCGCCGCCCGAATTCGGAGAGCGCGGTGCCCCTAGGGCTATATAGTAGCCCCACCATCGAGCTCCTATGGCTAAGTGAAAGTGATAAAGCATTATAGTCCGGTTGCCTAGTTTGCTACGCTATCACCTCCTTTACAGGACCAAGACTTTGGATTAAGTGTGAAAATGCGCCTTTTTGCAAACACCCCCGCACTATGTGCATGGGGGCTGAAGCCGAAGACTGCCATCTTTCAGGTTATATACACATATACATCAACGGCCGCACAGGAGGTGTTTTAATACTTGAAAGCACAAGTATAAAAAGCTCTCATATTATATTGAAACATTTTTTTCAAAAATCATACATGTCATTAAAGCATAACATCCTTCGAGCACTGCGTCTCTATCAAAAGAGCGCCCTGCAGGACTTCCTCAAAATAGTGCTTGGCAGGTACTCGGCTTCTGTCCGAATCTTGGGATGCAACGTCGGTGGCCTTCATCTCCGCCCAGTATGTCTTGACAGGGGAAAGAGCCATCCGCGCACCCTCTATGCATGCTGACCGCTTCATTGCATCGATATGCGGCACCGCACCAAGGAACTGTTGCACCAAGCCAAAATAACTCTTCGGCTCGGGCCTTTTCAGCCACAAATGAGTCACGACAGCCTTCATGGCAAGTCCGGAAAACCTATTCAGCTCAGCCCATTTGGCCAAACGATCGGTTAACGAAAGTGGACGCTCCGGACTATGGAACTGCGACCAAAAAATCTCTTCCATTCCGTGATCCTTTTGACCTCGGAAGTGTTCGGCGGCGTCTGCGGCACTCGCCGCCAAGTCCAGATAAGCATCCTCCGCACCCCACAGCCGGTCCAATTGAGCGTACCTAGGATCTGTGAATTTCCTCCGCAACAAAAAGGGCTTTCCAGCCGCAATATCTCCGGCCTGACGTAGCTCCTCCTTCATAGCTCTCATTGGAGAGCGAGTATCCCTGGCCTCGGTGGCGGCCTTTTTCAGGTCCTCTTGTTTCGCTCGATCTTCTTTTTCAAGAAGCTCGCAACCGTCAGTAGCACTCTGCAATTTCACGGCCATCTCGGCCATTTCTTTCTTGCTTCGGCAGTGAGCAGCCTGTTCGGCGTTTAGCTCTGCGGCCGCCTTTAAAGCAGCCGCATCACTTTTTCTGGCTTGCTCCTTGGCTCGCGCGAGCTCCGCCCGAAGGCTCTCCATAGCTGCAGCGCCATCTGCATTAAGCATACATGTTGTAAGGCATGCGCGTCAAGCTCCCTTACCAGGTGTCCGCGGAGAAGTTGCATACCTTGTGACTCGTCAAGCCGCTTATTAACAAGCGTGATATCCGCATCCGCCACGTCAAGTTGCCGCTTTAGTTCGGCAAATTCATCAGCCCGGCTAGCCACCGGACGCTTCGCCACCTACATAGGAAGAGCACATATTATACCTGGGGTTATGATCCTCGGCGCGCCGTCATTTTTTACACCGCACCAAGTCTCAGGGGCTACTATCTATACATGGCGCATTTTATATGCAAAACTGTCAGAAGGTACATCATTTTGCGTACCTCAAAACCCGTTAGTAAACTTACAACGGCTTCATGCAATCCGTTCTCAGCGGATGAAATCCTTTCAATCACCGTACCCATTAACGTACGGTGATCTTCCGAGATAGACGCTCGCCCGAGCAGATCCTTCAGCTCCTCCGACCGCACACCCGTTGGTGCCGGACTCGTCCGGTGGCCTTTTTCGAAGGCCGGACACGGAGTGCTTTGAGGGGACATATGGCTGCCTTCTGGCCCCGCCGGATTCGGAGGAGCCCTCCGCGATGACACCTCAGGGTCGTCCACCTCGCATAACGGTACGGCAGGCGGAGGCGTTCCGCTCTCCATCATATCCGGACCAAGATCCCCTAAAGACGAGCTCTGCTGTGAAGGGCTGAGATCCGAACTACAAGGTAAACTTTCGATTACCTTCAGAAATAAAACGGGGATGTCTCCCTTCAAAAACGCCTTTACTTACGGCTCATTGAGGGCTGATCTCCTTGGGGAAATAGTGCGGTCGGGCATCTCCGCCGCAGGACCCTCTGGTGAAGATTTCTTCCCCCACTTCGAGGCTTTGGTCTCCGGATCTTCAGAAGCGGTCCTCTTCTCCCCTTGGAGGGAGGGATTCTCGATCCCCCCTTTCTTGATAGCCTCCTTCACGGAGGTAGTAGTTCCCTTGTTCCCCCCTTCGCCTTCTTCAAAAGGCACAACCTCTAGCATCTTGGTTAATATAGGATCCGGCGTGGTCTCAGGGAGGGGGGGCGGACACCTGATCAGTTTTGCTTTTGCTATCCACTCCTGTTTAAAGGATAGCTCTTTTAAGGGAAAGTGTATGACAAATATGCGGATAGCATGTCCGGGTACAAGACTACTTACTTGAGTATCCGGGCGATTGCAGCTCAGACCTGTGTCCTCGGTTAAGTCCGGACACATTGCTTGTGATCCGAAGAACAGTTGGTACATCTCCACGGGCGTTACTCCCATAAAATGTTGGAGAGCTCGTGGTCCCTTCGGATTAAACTCCCACAGGCGGAGGGGGCGCCGTTTGCAGGGCAAGGTGCGACGAATCAGGATGACCTGCGCTACTACGACCAGATTGATCTCTCTCTCTCGGAGGTCTCGAATACGGCCCTGCAATAGAGGTACGTCCTTGGACGGTCCCCAGTCGAGCCCTTTATTGACCCATGACGCCTGCCGCAGTGGAGGACCCGAGCGGAAGGCAGGTGGCACCGCCCATTTGGTGCCCCGGGGAGCGGTGATATAAAACCACTCCTGTTGCCATAAATTGAGCTCCTCTTGAAAAGAGCCCTCGGGCCATGGAGCGTCCGCATTCTTGCTTATAACAGCCCCTCCGCACCTGCACGATGCCCCTTGATCATCTTGGCTCCACTTTGAAGGTCTTGAGCCACAATCCAAGTGAGGGTAATGTGGAGGAAGGCTTCACATACGACAATGAACGACGAGATGTGGAGGATGGACTCCGGATCCAAGTCATGGAATTCCAGCCCATAATAGAACATGAGCCCCCTCACAAAGGGGTCCATCGGGAAGCCTAAACCCCGAAGGAAGTGAGACACGAATACCACGATCTCACCAGGCTCGGGAGTGGGAATAACCTGCCCTTGGGCAGGCAGCCTATGCGAAATTTCGCCGGTTAGATACCTGGTGTCTCTCAGCTTTAGCACATCTTCTTCCGTGACGGAGGAAGACATCCACCGGCCGTGCAGGTCGGATCCAGACATCGTTGAAGGTCCGAAGCGCCTGAATGTGGAGCTTTGGGTGTTGGAACTCGAGGCGAGGGGCGGATTCGATTAAGATTGAAAGGAAGGAGCGGGCCTTGGTCTCGTTATAAAGAGGTTGAATACCAAGAGCCCTCCACGTGAGTTCGGGACTCGCCTTCTATGGAGGAGGCGTGCCAACAGGCACGACTGGGTTACCCACGCCCGTATTGATGAGAATCCCGAAATAAGGGGCACGATCTCCACTTTGATAAGACGTGCCAAGGAAACCGCCTCGCTAAACGCGCTGAGGTGGAACAGTAAAAACGGTTCGTATAAAGGCCTGGCCGTGGTGTGATGTCACGCCCGCGGAATCGTCGGCAGATCTGTGCAAAGGTTATTCTCTCTACGGTGGTATGTGGAATTTGTTTTGCGAGCGAACACTATCCTTGTGTTCAAAATCTTCTATGAAGTATTCGGAGGAGGAACCCGCCTTGCAATGCGAAGACAAAATGTGCGCCGGACTCGTCGTCATTGAAGCCTGGTTCGAGGGCTCTTGAGGACTCTGGATTAGGTGTGTCCGGATAGCGAACTATCACCGTTGGCGGACTCTGGACTATGAAGATACAAGATTGAAGACTACGCCCCGTGTCCGGATGGGACTTTCCTTGGCGTGGAAGGCAAGCTTGGCGTACGGATATGTAGATCTCCTACCATTGTAACCGACTCGTGTAACCCTAACCCTATCCGGTGTATATATAAACCGGAGGGTTTTAGTCCGTGGGGCGAACAACAATCATACCATAGGCTAGCTTCTAGGGTTTAGCCTCTCTGATCTCGTGGTAGATCTACTCTTGTACTACCCATATCATCAATATTAATCAAGCAGGAGTAGGGTTTTACCTCCATCGAGAGGGCCCGAACCTGGGTAAAAACATCATGTCCCTTGTCTCCTGTTACCATCCACCTAGACGCACAGTACGGGACCCCCTACCCGAGAACCGCCGGTTTTGACACCGACACCTACCGTGCCGAGCACGGTTCCATTCCCTGGGCCGCCGCTCGTCAAGGTCACCTGTCAACTGCGTTGCCTAGTACTACTAATACTACACCAGGATGAGCACATAATTGAGCCCGTTTGTTCGTGCCTAGTACTTGAGTTAATATATCAGGCAATGCACTGGTACGGAGGGATTATCCTTTTACTCTGCATATATAACTTTTCTGAAGTCTAACTAAGCAAAATGTTTGACCAAATCCTTTCTTAAGAAATATAACAGGACAGATGTACGGCTTGAAAATGTATTGCATGATGCAGGTTATGATATTGTTTCGAATCCTGGATCTTAAATTTTAGAAAATCCAAAAGTGAGCATAAACTATTGAAACTAAGTATGGTCACGTGATATGGCACAAATATTACTTCGTAAGTTTTTTCTTCAATTTGAGACAAGCTGCTTATGTAAGTTGCACAAATGAAGAGCCAAGGTATTTTGGAACAAAGACATGTCACGTTAAGGCGAACGCTTTCACTATTGAAACCGTGGGCGTTTACATGCCGCCACGAGTCCCCGCTTCTCATCGGCAGGTGCCGTCCGAGCAAGCGTGTGAGTCGACGGGAGGCGTGCGAGCAGACCGCTACGCCGGCTGTCAGGGAGGCGTGCGAGCAGACCGCTACGCCGGCTGTCAGGGAGGCGTGCGAGCAGACCGCTGTGCAGGCTCATCGGGAGGCGAGCCCTTTGACCAGGCTCCACCGCCCATCGTTGTCCCAACTGCTCCCACTTTTAATGTCGCCGGCGCCGCAGTTTAAAATCAACCCCGCACTACCCGGTATCTCTACAATCCTCTCTCTTCCTCTCCGATTCTCCTGTTGTCTACCTCCAATTAGCCTGACCTAAACGTACGCCATGCCTCCCTGAGTGTTCCAGTTTCTTGAGGAAGACACCCAACCGGAGTCTCAGAACATAAGGCGCTTTGGGACGAGCTTGAACTGGCCTTGCGGGAAGACGCCGCGCCTGTCCCCGCTCCTGTTCCGGCTCCCGTCGCCCCGACTGCGCCAGTGCCCATCCCAGTGGCATTGATGGGCTGGGAGCCGCACATTGTCGCCGAGCTTGATCCCACGGGGTTCCACGAGGTCCTCGCCAACTTTCACGCGCCCGTGCACCTGCCAGCGCATGTGCCTGCGCGTGCACTTATGCGCACGCCCGTGCCGGTGCCTGTGCACCTGCCAGCGCATGCGCCTGCGCGTGCACTGACGTGCGCACCCCTGCTGGTGCCCGTGCACACGAATGTCTCCGCCACGCCGTTGACAGCGCCTGTCCCCGCGCGGGTGCCAGTGCCCCCCTCAGCGGCATGGATGGCCGCCGTCGACCGTTTCCTTGCACCAACGCCAATCGCCTCCTCCCGCTAGTTGACTCGCTCCGAAGTCCAGAACATTTTGGCCTTCCTTGAAGCTAGGCCAATGTCCGGGAGTACGCCAACAACGGCGTAAGACGCCACCGTCACCGTCGGTCAGTGGCCCGACGACACATAGAGCATGGCAGAGGAGCCGCTTCCCACTGCGAGACGCCCCCACCGCCGCCGCGTAATCTAAATTTGCCATGTAAAACGTTCGGATTGCCATGCTTAAAATCCGAACGTTTATCATTTCCGTTTATTATATATCGATCGTCGTATAATTTGAAGTCGGAGTCAGACTGGACGAAATGTATGGTTTGATCGATTGAATGTTCTGCTAGAGCCGTATCAAATTAAATATAAAACATCATCAAGCCAAATGTATTCCTTGTCATCCAACAACCTAGACTGCTTCAATGTCGAGCGCTCAACACGTTTAGCGTGCAGTTAATTTCATGCCAAAATAGTGCTAATCACATGACAACACGCAAATAATATCCTTGTAGTTAATATCCGCATGCACTTAATATACTTCCAAATTAATGTGCATTGCACGTACACACTGACTAGTGCTGCTAGTACATGAAACTGGTGCCGTGACTTGTGAACGCGTCCAGATATGGTCAACGGCAACATCGCCCGTGAGTTCTTCCTGTTTGCCCGTGCGTCTAAACGCAGAAGGGGAGGAGAGAGAGAGAGCACACATGGAACCCACCAGTAAGTGAAGGCGAATACTACTAAAAATAATATTACATGTTATCCATTAATTAGGCTGTGGTAATATAAAAACATTATGTGAACAAAGGGGGTACACCAAACATTGCTATTCTATGTATGTTGCCTATTGACGTGCGGCTTGAAGGCTCGGTCGCATGTTCGATCCTCGCCCTTTATTTTTTAATTTGTATATGGGTCCAAATTGGTTTCATGACATGTGGGCCCCTCGGTGTGTAGTTTGTAGCACTTTAATTTGTGGGTCGAAATTTGTTCCATTCCAAGTGGACTATCGGTGTGTAGTTTTGTAGCTTATTTATAATAATTAAAGAGAACAACATAGTTTTTTCAATAATGCCATGGTGCGACGTTGAAGGCGAGAAAGGACGTGCGAGAGAGCGTTGACCGAGCCAGAGGGAAATGAACTAGGGGAGTTGCATGGGTTGCAACGGTGTTTGGAGTAGTTGTGGGCCGAATGCTACGAAAATATAATCTAAACTGACCGAAATAAATGCCTACACAAATTAATCCAAGGTTGGAGTGCCCCTCGCAATGTAAATAGCTCCGGCTTTGCGAGGGATGGAGAGGTAGTAGCTTCAACGCGTGGAAGATACGGTGTGAGAAAGCGAGGTCAATCGAGAGACAAAGTGAGTGTGGTCCGACAATCATTGAACAAATATATATGCTTTGGAGAGATATTGTCCGATTGAGCTTTTTGGCAAGGGTGAGGGCTATAAGATAGAGCTTGAGAGATGATCCAGTCACAGACGTGTAGATATATTTTGTGCGTGGGAGGAAGCAAGGTCAATCGATCACATAGGAGCGCTGTGCGATCGAAAGAGTGAGACGGGTTGGAGAGAGTGACCTAGATAGACGATGTGTGTGAGAGAGTATACAATGTGAATAGGTCGAAATGGGCTCAAACATGGTGATATATCGTTTTTGTCCGAGAAAGAGCGTGGTCAATCGAGACATATGGAGAGAGAGAGAGAGAGAGAAAGAAAGAGAGAGAGATTGAGTGAGCGTGGCCCACCATGAAGTCGAAAGAGTGGCGGCGGCTTGGATGGACTGACCTAGATAGACAATCTTCGTGAGAGAGTATAGAGTGTGTCGATCGAGGCCCGAACAGGGAGATATATCATTTGTGTGTGAAAGAAAACGAGGTTAAACGAGACTCAGATAAAGAGAGCGAGATTAAGCGAGTGTGGCCCGCCGTGCGGAAGAAAGAGTGAGACAGTCTCGAGGGAGTGACCTAGATATACAACGTGCGTGCGTGCGCACAAGAGGTTGGGGGGCTAGATAGGCAATGCATGTATTTAGCGCGAGAGGGTGAGAGGGAGAGGGGGGAGAGAGAGAGAGCTCGGCATGGAGTGCAATGGCGGGTGTGTGAGGTAAATACATTTGGTAACAGAGTGGAAAAAGGGGTTGTGTAGTTGAGAGACTTAGAGAACAAAATATGGAGAGAAAGAATGCACGTGTGTTGGAAGCCGGTAGCTTCCTAAGGTGGTTAGGAGAGGAAGATTGACCGACACAGGAAGTACGTAGCGTTTGTGCGGGGGGGGGGGGGGGTGCTAAAACAAAATTTGAATGTACATAGTACGAGACTTAATATCGATGTTTCAATTCGGTGTACATTGTAAGATTTGAACCGAGGACCAGGCATACGGGTAATTATTTCGAATTCGTGCCATACTAAGTTTCAAAAAGTTGACATTAACTCAGTTGTTGTGCTATTTTGTAGGTCATATGTTTGAATCCGTCCAAAAGTTTTCTCACTACCATGGTGTTCATCATATACATATGAATTTGTATTAAAAAAGTAGCATGGAT
Organism: Aegilops longissima; assembly: GCA_021605205.1. Classification (NCBI taxonomy): domain Eukaryota; kingdom Viridiplantae; phylum Streptophyta; class Magnoliopsida; order Poales; family Poaceae; genus Aegilops; species Aegilops longissima. The sequence continues at coordinate 148,736,071 of CM038682.1, read as the reverse complement.
ACAGTGAAATGCGAAATCCACGTTAGAATTGGAGATCGCTACGTGACACACACTCTAATTCAAATAACTAACTACGTGACACACACTCTAGTTCAAATAACTAATTATGTGACACACACTCTAATCCACGTTAGCGTGGGTACCATTTTGATTTTTTTTCAAATAACTCCTCATTAATTAATTTATAGTACTCCCTCTGTTCACTTTTATAAGACCTCGAAGATATTTCAGACAATGTGCAAAATAGTTCATTTTAAGTTGTCTGAAACGACTTACAAAAGTTAAAGGATGGAGTATCTCGTTTCGAATGACTAATTATTGCAAGGAAAACATGGGCATGGTAATACATACAGATTCGTTTGCAAATGAAAGAAGATTTGTTTGCATTCTCAAATGTAGGCGCACCAGGTAGACCAGGGTCGTGTCGGGGTGGACGCTGCTTCGGTGCCTTAAAGGCAACTACCTTTGGGTCACTGACATGTTGGCCAGCCACCTGTTGGGCTCACATGTCATGGACACAAAGGCAGGTGCCTTAAGGCACCGAAGCATAATCATGTCGGGGTGGTCGCGTGTGTCGGACGGAGACGTAGTACCCAGCCACCCACCCCCCTCCCCCCCCAAAAAAGGACGACGACAATATAATTTCGCGCTTCCGCGTTTCGGATTGAAATATCTAGCGGCCCCAATTCCAGCCCTGCAAAATCTCTCTTCTCCACCGTCCCCTTCCGCGCCCAGATTGCTCAAATCCCTTATTCGCCGCCAACCCTCGAATCGCCCCTCGTCCCGTCTCTTTCCCCACCGTTCCCCACCTCTATGCCGGATGATGACGACGAAGACGATGGTCGTGCTTCACCACCGCACCGGAGCTAACTCATCTACGCCCTTGTCCACCGCACCTGGTGATCCACCGACAACGTCGGCCCCCGCAACCGACGTGCCTCACAGACACCGAGTTCCACCGCATCAGGTGCGCTTCACCGACGCCGTCTCCTAGCTCACCGGGGCTACTTCACCGAGCACATCATCGCACCTCCGCCCCCCGAGGCCGTTGGGGCTTCACCAATGGTCTCGTACATCGTAGCGCTCCGCTGCCACTCAAGATCTGCATCCGTGCGCGGCCAGCCAACGCCAGCGCATCACCCTCAACGGCTCTGAAGTGACCCGCACTCTAGCTAGGCGAGCATGCCCAAACGCCGACCCGAACTAGGTATCCACACATCACTCCCTTTTGCACTGTTTCGACGATGTTTGGATATCCTTTCACTGCTTTCTTAGCTTACACACCTATGAAACTCTGACTTTAACTCTTATTTCTTCTAGAGATATCATCTGAAACAAGCAAATCCATTATTTAGCGAAGCATGACGGCGCTACGGGATCTGGTACACATCCTACACACCCGTATAACCTTGTAAGTATCTGTCCTCGGGTACAACATCAAGGTCGATTCCTTTATTTGATCAACCATTCGCCGTGTCAAAAATGCAGAGGGGGATGCAAGGAGCACAAGGCCTGCACATCCAAGCAAGTGGTAACATGGACTTGTACATGGAACATCCCAAGCGCAAGCAGAGCTGCGATGAGCACTGCATAACGAGCTAGCGTAAGTCCCTGCATTTCATTTAATTAGATCTGGCATTCGTGTATGATTTGTGTGCAGTGGCTGATCCACAAATTCAAGTTACCAGGGGAAAACATTTAACTTAAAAATACGAAGGAACTTGCACTCCGGAAATCAACATAACTTGAGAAATGTGAAGCTACATGCACTTTGAAAACCAGCTAATGATCCAAAGTAGTTCAGATTATAAACACTAAATGATGAAAGCACCAAAAAACACAAAATGCAACATGGTGTACAAGGACTACAAACATGGTCTGTACCTGCCTTGAATTATTCATTCTCTGGCTGAAAATATCGAAGTGTAATTGCACGTATAACCAGTGCGCAAACTGCATATCAATATATCTATCCTGCACAAGTATGCCAATAGTTTCAAACAACATGTTAGAAAAGTATTTATGCTATGTTGTCATGATACAGGGACTTTCTGGTAGATGGCCTCGACGTTTCCTAAAGCTATGAAAATGCACTATAATTTGCTTGTCATTAATGCCTGCAAATCTCTGTCTCTCTCAACATAGTAGATAATCATTAGACACTAAATCCTTCAATGAGCTTGCAAAATGCTTGCATTAGATCCCTCAATAGACACCATATGTTCATCACCAGGAGCATGTAAAATGTTTGCATCAAATCCTTCATTAGCAGTCTGTTCATTAGACACTTCAGGCTCAAGAACAACATGAGCTTGTATGTTTGCACCGGAAACTTGATTAGATACATCAGATTCAATCAGTACAGTATTGATTGGGGGAGTTATAAAATAAGTAGAAATTGGTTTCATTTTCACATAGATTCCCTACATACGAGCAGTTTTACAACACCGTCAGGTTTTACTATTGGCCAGAAATTGAAGAGTTGAATTAGATATAATCAGGGATGTGATGTACTTGCTCGTTGCGCATGCTACTCTTGCAAGTTGCGACTGTCCGTTTGCGCAAGCTCGATGCCATGCCCGTGCTGCCGCCGCTGCCTCCCACGCAGGCTACACCCAGGGTTGGATCTTCATCTTCTTGTCCTTCCGTTCGCTTGAAGCCCGGCGACCGCCCTCCAGCGAGGGCGCGAGGAAGTGATGTGTCGGTCTATCCAGCGGCGGCTAGGTTAGGAGCGAACCAGACTGGAGGCTGGAGCGAATGAATTGGGATTTTTCCTGCAGTCGATCAATATGGGAGGTGCTCGTTTGGGCCGCGAGCCTGCTATAGGGCCTGCCTTGCACTTATGTTATTGGCCCATCCAAATTGAAGCATTTTTCTTCATTTTTTACATTGCCTGCTCGTGCGTTGGGACGAATAAAACTAGCGTGGGCCAACCTGGATGACTCAAACTAGGTGCACACTTTCCAGCCACGTGAGGCGGCCGCCCATACCAGCACCTATGGTGGCGTCGCCCCTTTTTGCGTGTATGATTGGATATTGAAAAATATTCCAGTGGCGCTTTTGATTTACCCACAGAATGGTTGAATTGCTTGTTTCTATGAACTGAGTTCGCCAATAATGTGAAGGATGCCAGTCTTTTCATCCTATTGTAGATTGCTTAGATCTCGATATGCCAAAAGTAATCGCATGAAATATACAATAAAATCCAGTGTGATGTGTTTGACAACTAGTCTGACTACACGTACTCATATAACATATCAAGGACACACCATCTTACCAGATTAACCATTCGACTTACCCATGCAGTGTGGGAAGAAATAAGTATTGGGACTGCGTATCCAAGCAATTCATGCCATGGACTCCTTCGTACAAACTTGTAAGCGAAAAATAAGTTGCAGTCTGCCTGTACAAAGAACTAGCGTAAGTTCAGTTACCTTCTTCTCGGAATTTTAGTTAGCCACTTATTGCAAAATTGTTCAATTACGTTGCTTGGCTTAATTTAGTTTGCTACTGAGTACATAATGGCGCATCCTGTTAATCATATTGTAGACTGTGCCTATCTATGTGTTTGATACTTACTGTTAAGAATTACATGTTTGCCTTAACTTAAATATCTACTTGTTTGTTTAACTGCTTTGCTGCTGCAACAAAGGGTTACAATGATGTTAATAACTACTTTTCAGCATCCAATTGAAACTCTTTAATTCCTTGTTTGTTTAACTGGTTTGCTGTTATAACTCCCAGTTGAGATGTTTTGCTAACTTCAACTTTTCTGAATCCAATCGGAACTTTAATGGCAAAACAGGTTAGCCCAAGATCAAAGAGCGAGGTCCCCATGGACGTTGCATCATCCCACAACAGTGGCACCGACCCAATCGTGCATTATTGTTGGGGAACGTAGTAATTTCAAAAATTTTCCTACGATCACGCAAGACCATGGTGATGGCATAGCAACGAGAGGGGAGAGTGTCCGTCCACGCACCCTCGTGAGACCGAAAGCGAAGCGTTATAACAACGCGGTTGATGTAGTCGACGTCTCCACGATCCGACCGATCCAAGCACCGAACGTCACGGCACCTCCGAGTTACGCACACGTTCAGCTCGATGGCGATCCCGGACCGATCCAGCAAAGTGTCGGGATGAGTTCCGTCAAGACGACGGCGTGGGACGATGTTGATGCTCCACCGGCGCAGGGCTTCGCCTAAGCTCTGCGACGATATGACTTCTCCGGCGCAGGGCTTCTCCTAAGCTCATGACGATATGACGAAGTGGAATATGGTGGAAGGGGCACCGACACAGCTAAGGCAAGATCCGTAGATCAACTTGTGTGTCTTGGGGTGCCCCTGCCCCGTATATAAAGGAGCCAAGGGAAGGTGGCGGCCCTAGGGGAGGCGCGCAAGGAGGAGTCCTACTCCCACCGGGAGTAGGACTCCCCCTCTCCTAGTTGGACTAGGATTGGAGGAGGGAAGAGGGAAGGCGCCGCCCCCTTCCTTGTCCTATTCGGACTAGAGGGGAGGGGGCGCAGCCCACCTTGGCCTGCCCTTCCTCTTCTCCCATGGCCCATTAAGGCCCATAGACTTCCCGGGGTTCGGTAACCTCCGGTAAAATCCGATTTCACCGGAACACTTCCGATGTCCAAATGTAGGCTTCCAATATATCAATCTTTATGTCTCGACCATTTCGAGACTCCTCGTCATGTCCATGATCACATCCGGGACTCGAACAACCTTGGTGCATCAATACTTATAAACTCATTATGAACTGTCATCGAAGCGTTAAGCGTGCGGACCCTACGGGTTCGAGAACTATGTAGACATGACCTAGAACCATTCTCGGTCAATAACCAATAGCGGAACCTGGATGCCCATATTGGTTCCTACATATTCTCTGAAGATCTTTATCGGTCAAACCGCATAACGACATCGTTGTTCCCTTTGTCATCGGTATGTTACTTACCCGAGATTCGATCGTCGGTATCCAATACCTAGTTCAATCTCGTTATCGTAAGTCTCTTTACTCGTTCAAGTAATACATCATCTCACAACTAACTCATTAGTTGTAATGCTTGCAAGGCTTAAGTGATGTGCATTACCGAGAAGGCCTGGAGATACCTCTCCGACAATCGGATGACAAAACCTAATCTCAAATCGCCAACCCAACAAGTACCTTTGGAGACACCTGTAGTACTCCTTTATAATCACCCGATTCGTTGTGACGTTTGGTAGTACCAAAGTGTTCCTCCGTAAACGGAGTTGCATAATCTCATAGTTATAGGAACATGTATGGGTCATGAAGAAAGCATTAACATACTAAGCGATCAAGTGTTAAGCTAACGGAATGGGTCATGTCAATCAGATCATTCAACTAATGATGTGACCTTGTTAATCAAATAACAACTCCTTGTTCATGGTTAGGAAACATAACCATCTTTGATTAACAAGCTAGTCAAGTAGAGGCATACTAGTGACATCTGTTTGTCTATATATTCACACATGTATTATGTTTCCGGTTAATACAATTCTTAGCATGAATAATAAACATTTATCATGATATAAGGAAATAAATAATAACTTTTATTATTGCCTCTAGGGAATATTTCCTTGATCTCCCACTTGCACTAGAGTCAATAATCTAGATTACAAAGTAATGATCCTTACACCCATGGAGTCTTGGTGCTGATCATGTTTTGCTCGTGGAAGAGGCTTAGTCAACGGGTCTGCAACATTCAGATCCGTATGTATTTTGCAAATCTCTATGTCTCCCACTTGGACTTGGTCCCGAATGGAATTGAAGCGTCTCTTGATGTGCTTGGTCCTCTTGTGAAATCTGGATTCCTTTGCCAAGGCAATTGCACCGATATTGTCACAGAAGATCTTCATCGGTCCCGATGCACTAGGTATGACACCTAGATCGAAATGAACTCTTTCATCCAGACTCCTTCATTTGCTGCTTCGAAGCAGCTATGTACTCCGCTTCACATGTAGATCCCGCCACGACGCTTTGTTTAGAACTGCACCAACTGACAGCTCCACCGTTTAATAAAAAACGTATCCGGTTTGCGATTTAGAATCGTCCGGATCAGTGTCAAAGCTTGCATCGACGTAACCATTTACGACTAGCTCTTTGTCACCTCCATATCGAGAAACATATCCTTAGTCCTTTTCGTATTTCAGGATGTTCTTGACCGCTGTCCGATGATCCACTCTGGATTACTTTGGTACCTTCCTGCCAAGCTTACAGCTAAGCATCGTCAGGTCTGGTACACAGCATTGCATACATGATAGAGCCTATGGCTGAAGCATAGGAACATCTTTCATTTCTCTCTATCTTCTGCTGTGGTCGGGCATTGAGTCGACTCAATCTTACACCTTGCAACACAGGTAAAAACCTTTCTTTGCCTGATCCATTTTGAACTTTTCAAAACTTTATCAAGGTATGTGCTTTGTGAAAGTCCAATTAAGCGTCTTGATCTATCTCTATAGATCTTGATGCCCAATATGTATGCAGCTTCACCGAGGTCTTTCATTGAAAAACTTTTATTCAAGTATCCTTTTATGCTATCCAGAAATTCTATATCATTTCCAATCAATAATATGTCGTCCACATATAATATCGAAATGCTCTGAGCTCCCACTCACTTTCTTATAAATACAGGCTTCTCCAAAAGTCTGTACAAACCCATATGCTTTGATCACACTATCAAAGCGTTTATTCCAACTCCGAGAGGCTTGCACCGCACCATAAATTGATCGTTGGAGCTTGCACACTTTGTTAGCACCCTTTGGATCGACAAAACCTTCTGGTTGCATCATATACAACTCTTCTTCTAGAAATCCATTCAAGAATGCGGTTTTACATCCATTTGCCAAATTTCATAATCATAAAATGCGGCAATTGCTAACATGATTCGGACAGACTTAAGCATCGCCACGGGTGAGAAAGTCTCATCGTAGTCAACCCCTTGAACTTGTCGAAAACCTTTTGCAACAAGTCGAGCTTTGTAGACAGATTACATTACCATCGGCGTCAGTCTTCTTCTTAAAGATCCATTTATTTTCAATGGCTTGCCGATCATCGGGCAAGTCAACCAAAGTCCATACTTTGTTCTCATACATGGATCCCATCTCAGATTTCATGGCTTCCAGCCATTTTATGGAATCTGGGCTCACCATCGCTTCTTCATAGTTTGTAGGTTCGCCATGGTCAAGTAACATGACTTCCGAGAATAAGATACCGTACCACTCAGTGCGATTTTACTCTGGTTGACCCACGAGGTTCAAGAGCAACTTGATTTGAAACTTCATGATCATCATCATTAGTTTCCTCACTAATTGGTGTAGTTGTCACAGAACCATTTCTTGTGATGAACTACTTTCCAATAAGGGAGCAGATCTGATTATCTCATCAAGTTCTACTTTCCTCCCACTCACTTCTTTCGAGAGAAACTCCTTCTCTAGAAAGGACCCGAATTTAGCAACGAAAATCTTGCCTTCAGATCTGTGATAGAAGGTGTACCCAACAGTCTCCTTTGGGTATCCTATGAAGACACATTTTTCCGATTTGGGTTCGAGCTTATCTGGTTGAAGTTTCTTTACATAAGCATCGCAGCCCCAAACTTTAAGAAACGACAACTTTGGTTTCTTGCCAAACCACAGTTCATAAGGCGTCGTCTCAACGGATTTTGACGGTGTCCTATTCAACGTGAATGCGGCCGTCTCTAAAGCATAACCCCAAAACGATAGCGGTAAATCAGAAATAGACATCATAGATCGCACCATATCTAGTAAAGTACGACACGACGCTCGACACACCATTTCTCCGTGGTGTTCCGGTGGCGGAGTTGTGAAACTATTCCACATTGTTTCAAATGTAAACCAAACTCGTAACTCAAATATTCTCCTCCACGATCAGATCGTAGAAACTTTATTTTCTTGTTACGATGATTTTCCACTTCACTCTGAAATTCTTTGAACTTTTCAAATGTTTCAGATTTGTGTTTCATTAAGTAGATATACCCATATCTGCTCAAATCATCTGTGAAGGTGAGAAAATAACGATACCGCCGCAAGGCCTCAACATTCATTGGACCACAAACATCGGTATGTATGATTTCCAACAAATCAGTTGCACGCCCATAGTTCCGAGAACGGCGTTTTGTCATCTTGCCCATGAGGCACGGTTCGCAAGTACCAAGTGATTCATAATCAAGTGATTCCGAAGCCCATCAAGATGGAGTTTCTTCATGCGTTTTACACCGATATGACCTAAACGGCAGTGCCACAAATAAGTTGCACTATCATTATCAACTCTGCATCTTTTGGCTTCAACATTATGAATATGTGTATCACTACTGTCGAGATTCAACAAGAATAGACCATTCTTCAAGGGTGCATGACCATAAAAGATATTACTCATATAAATAGAACAACCATTATTCTCGATTTAAATGAATAACCGTCTCGCAATAAACAAGATCCAGATATAATGTTCATGCTCAACGCTGGCACCAAATAACAATTATTTAGGTCTAAAACTAATCCGAAGGTAGATGTAGAGGTAGCGTGCCGACTGCGATCACATCGACTTTGGAACCATTTCAACGCAAGATCGTCACCTCGTCCTTAGCCAATCTTCGCTAATCCGTAGTTCTGTTTGAGTTGCAAATATTAGCAAGAACCAGATCAAATACCTGGTACTCTGCGAGTATTAGTAAGGTACACATCAATAACATGTATATCACATATACCTTTGATCACCTTGCCATCCTTTTATCCGCCAAATACTTGGGGCAGTTCCGCTTCAAAGGTCGGTCTGCTTGCAAGAAAACACTCGCCAGTGCTTAGGTCCAGACTTGGGTTTCTTCTCTTGGTCACAACTTTCTTGCTGTTCTTTTGAAGTTTCCTTCTTCTTCCCTTTGCCCTTTTCTTGAAACTAGTGGTCTTGCTGACCATCAACACTTGATGCTCTTTCTTGATTTCTACCTCCATGCTTTTAGCATCGCGAAGAGCTCAGAATTGTCTTAGTCATCCCTTGCATATTATAGTTCATCACGAAGCTCTTGTAGCTTGGTGGCGTGATTGGAGAATTCATCAATGACACTATCATCCGGAAGATTAACTCCCAGCTGAATTAAGTGATTGTTATACCTGACATTTTGAGTATGTGTTCACCGATGTAACTATTCTCCTCCATCTTGCAGCTATAGAACTTATTGGAGACTTCATATCTCTCAATCCGGGCATTTGCTTGAAATATTAACTTCAACTCTGGAACATCTCATATGCTCCATGACGCTCAAAACGTCGTTGAAGACCCGGTTCTAAGCCGTAAAGCATGGCACATCGAACTATAGAGTAGTCATCAGCTCTCGCTTTGCCGACGCTCACAACTTCGCTCAAGATCTGCAGCAGAGCCTGTCACCCAGCGGTGCTTCGGGGCGTAATTTTTACGTGCAGCAATGAGGATAATCCTCGTTACGGACCCAGTCCGTGTAATTGCTACCATCATCTTTCAACTTTGCTTTCTCAAGGAACGCATTAAAATTCAACGGAACAACAGCACGAGCCATCTATCTACAGTAAACATAGACAAGCAAAATACTATCAGGTACTAAGTTCATGATAAATTTAAGTTTAATTAATCATATTAAAAAACTCCCACTTAGACAGACATCTCTCTAGTCATCTAAGTGATTACGTGATCCAAATCAACTAAACCATGTCCGATCATCACGTGAGATGGAGTAGTTTCAATGGTGAACATCACTATGTTGATCATATCTACTATATGATTCACGCTCGACCTTTCGGTCTCTGTGTTCCGAGGCCATATCTGTTATATGCTAGGCTCGTCAAGTTTAACCTGAGTATTCCGCGTGCGCAACTGTTTTGCACCCGTTGTATTTGAACGTAGAGCCTATCACACCCGATCATCACGTGGTGTCTCAGCACGAAGAACTTTCGCAACGGTGCATACTCAGGGAGAACACTTCTTGATAATTTTAGTGAGAGATCATCTTATAATGCTACCGTCAATCAAAGCAAGATAAGATGCATAAAGGATAAACATCACATGCAATCAATATAAGTGATATGATATGGTCATCATCATCTTGTGCTTGTGATCTCCATCGCCGAAGCACCGTCATGATCACCATCGCCACCGGCGCGACACCTTGATCTCCATCGTAGCATCGTTGTCGTCTCGCCAACTATTGCTTCTACGACTATCGCTACTCCTTAGTGATAAAGTAAAGCAATTACATGGCGTTGCATTTCATACAATAAAGCGACAACCATATGGCTCCTGCCATTGTCGATAACTCGGTTACAAAACATGATCATCTCATACAATAAAGTATAGCATCACGTTTTGACCACATCACATCACATCATGCCCTGCAAAAACAAGTTAGACGTCCTCTACTTTGTTGTTGCAAGTTTTACGTGGCTGCTACGGGCTGAGCAAGAACCGTTCTTACCACGCATCAAAACCACAACGATACTTCGTCAAATAGACTCCGTTTAACCTTCTCAAGGACCGGGCGAGCCACACTCGATTCAACTAAAGTGAGAGAGCAGACACCGCGGTCACCTTTAAGCAACGAGTGCTCGGAGCGGTGAAACCAGTCTCGCGTAAGCGTCGGCGTAATGTCGGTCCGGCCGCTTCATCTCACAATACCGCTGAACCAAAGTATGACATGCTAGTAGGCAGTATGACTTGTATCGTCCACAACTCACTTGTGTTCTACTCGTGCACATGACATCAACGCATAAAACCAGGCTCGGATGCCTTTGTTGGGGAACGAGTAATTTCAAAATTTTCCTACGATCACGCAAGACCATGGTGATGGCATAGCAACGAGAGGGGAGAGTCGTCCGCCCACGCCTCGTGAGACCGAAAGCGGAAGCGTTATAACAACGTGGTTGATGTAGTCGACGTCTCCACGATCCGACCGATCCAAGCACCGAACGACGGCACCTCCGAGTTACGCACACGCTCAGCTCGATGACGATCCCGGACTCCGATCCAGCAAAGTGTCGGGATGAGTTCCACAAGACGGCGTGCAGGACGATGTTGATGCTCCACCGACGCAGGGCTTCGCCTAAGCTCATGACGATATGACTTCTCCGCGCAGGGCTTCTCCTAAGCTCCGCGACGATATGACCGAAGTGGAATATGGTGGAAGGGGCACCGCACACGGCTAAGGCAAGATCCGAGATCAACTTGTGTGTCTTGGGGTGCCCCTGCCCCCTCAGATATAAAGGAGCCAAGGGAAGGTGGCGGCCCTAGGGGAGGCGACTAAGGAGGAGTCCTACTCCCACCGAGTAGGACTCCCCCTCTCCTAGTTGGACTAGGATTGGAGGAGGGAAGAGGGAGGCGCGCCCCCCTTCCTTGTCCTATTCGGACTAGAGGGGGGGGGGCGCAGCCCACCTTGGCCTGCCCTTCCTCTTCTCCCATGGCCCATTAAGGCCCATAGACTTCCCGGGGTTCGGTAACCTCCGGTAAAATCCCGATTTCACCGGAACACTTCGATGTCCAAATGTAGGCTTCCAATATATCAATCTTTATGTCTCGACCATTTCGAGACTCCTCGTCATGTCCATGATCACATCCGGACTCGAACAACCTTGGTGCATCAATACTTATAAACTCATTATGAACTGTCATCGAAGCGTTAAGCGTGCGGACCCTACGGGTTCGAGAACTATGTAGACATGACCTAGAACCATTCTCGGTCAATAACCAATAGCGGAACCTGGATGCCCATATTGGTTCCTACATATTCTACGAAGATCTTTATCGGTCAAACCGCATAACGACATACGTTGTTCCTTTGTCATCGGTATGTTACTTACCCGAGATTCGATCGTCGGTATCCAATACCTAGTTCAATCTCGTTATCGTAAGTCTCTTTACTCGTTCCGTAATACATCATCTCACAACTAACTCATTAGTTGTAATGCTTGCAAGGCTTAAGTGATGTGCATTACCGAGAAGGCCTCGAGATACCTCTCCGACAATCGGAGTGACAAAACCTAATCTCAAATACGCCAACCCAACAAGTACCTTTGGAGACACCTGTAGTACTCCTTTATAATCACCCAACATACGTTGTGACGTTTGGTAGTACCAAAGTGTTCCTCCGTAAACGGAGTTGCATAATCTCATAGTTATAGGAACATGTATGGGTCATGAAGAAAGCATTAACATACTAAACGATCAACTGTTAAGCTAACGGAATGGGTCATGTCAATCAGATCATTCAACTAATGATGTGACCTTGTTAATCAAATAACAACTCCTTGTTCATGGTTAGGAAACATAACCATCTTTGATTAACAAGCTAGTCAAGTAGAGGCATACTAGTGACATACTGTTTGTCTATATATTCACACATGTATTATGTTTCCGGTTAATACAATTCTTAGCATGAATAATAAACATTTATCATGATATAAGGAAATAAATAATAACTTTTATTATTGCCTCTAGGGCATATTTCCTTCAATTATGAATTGCCAACTGCTGATTTTCTAGAGGCTAAACTAGTGGTAGAAAGAGATTCTGCTTCTGCACTCAGAGATGAAGTTGACATGTTGAGGAAGCAAACAGCACAATCACAAGCAGTACTCAAGACAACCATTAAATATTTGGTGGATTTCAAAATGAAGCAAGCTGAGACTGACCAGATTGTCAAGGTCATGAAGGAAAAAAGGAAATTAAATTCCTACTTGGTAAATCATAGGTGAAATGTTCTTTCCATAGTTGAATAACCTTTGTGTTGTATGTTCATGTAATCAATCAAACCATTTGTTTTAGTGATAATGTAATGATTGTTTTTTTTTGTTTTTTGGTTTGTAATTTTATTTGAGCACAAGTCTGTATTAATTGATAAGACTCGGAGACATTTCATTTGGATTGTTGTGCCAGACCTACACTACAAAAAAAATACACTTCCGTGATGATACATGTTTGTCACAGTAGGTCGCCGTTTTTGTCATGCATGTACATCCATGACAAATTTATGACAAAATCAAGATAGTCATACTGTCTTTGTCAGAGAAGTGTTCCATGACATTACCAAAATTATCATCATGGAAGTGTCCACTTCCATGACGATAAATCGCGCATCACAGAAGTGCTTTCGTCAAGGGTGACCGACACATGGCATCCACCATAACAGAACGCCGTTAAGGTATCGGGTCGGGTTTTGGATCCGATAACCCGTTAACAGCCCCGACCAATGGGAAATTTCCATGTGTAAAGTTCTTATTGGCCGGACGAAACACGTGTCAGCTCGTCAGTGGGTCAGATAGGCGCCTATGATATGTCGACACGTGCCACGGCCCACCAGTGGCCCATTTAGCTTACAAAGCCGGCCCGTTTGACTTGGTCAAAAGTTAAGGGGCTGGCCCATGAAAAGCCTGTTAACGGTCTCTTCGCAAATCGCCCATTTTACGGCCCATTAGGCACTAAAGGAAATCGGCCCAACAACGTCATGTGGCCCGTAGAATATAACACCAGCCCATTTCACTTTCGGCCCATGTATGGCCCACGACGTCTTCGCCCATATGAGGCCTTTCAGATCTTCGCCCTTTACAGCCCATGGTGACTCTAGCCCATAATGAACAGTAATTTTCTTTGTACCGTTAACGGCCCGTGATTTACATGGGCCGTTTCAGCTTCGTGTTATCTTTCGCCTATTAACGGCCCATACGTTCTGGGGTCCTTTTCGCCCACGATTACTTCCGCCCACATTGGCTCTTCCCCTAACGGGCCAAATTCGCCCATGGCAAGAGTCGGCCGTTCATGGCATGTTCCCCAAATGGGCCAAATTCGCCCATGGCAAGAGTCGACCCCACATCGCCCTGTTACCCTAATTGGCCAAATTCGCCCATGGCAAGAGTCGGCCCGTTTCGCCAGCCGTCCTATATTCTCGCCCATTAACGACGCGTTATGCATGTGGCAAATTAAGCTTTTGCAGTCCCACGGCTCGTTAACGGCCCTGTTACCGTCTTTGGGCCGATACCAGCCACGCCCGACACGACCCATGTAGACCCATTTATCCGAAGGCCCTAGGCCCATTTATCGACGGCCCGAGGCCCACCGATTACAGGCCCATTTATCGACGGCCCGTAGGAGACCCATGGATCCTACGGCCCATATATGGCCCATGGGTAGTTGCGGCCACTAGCAAACCAGGGAAAAAGAAGACTAGGAAATAAATAAGGCCCAAACTAACGCTAGGCTATTAAGGCGATTGCACAGATTACATCCACTCGGCATCAAAGATCGCCACCAGTGCAAATATAGGGAACACCCTACACTATACAAAAATGGCTTGCTGTTTTCTTCAGCCGGTGGCTGCACGTTAAGAATAAATTTTGTATCGCACTAAAACAAATTACAACTATATAACAAAAGGAAGGTTGGCATAAAACTTAACAGTCTAGTAGATAAATGCACCACCAGAAGTTCAGAAGCTCGGTTCATTTGACCTGACTGTTACGTTTTCATGTTGTATTGTCCGATGGAACACCATAACCCTCGCCTTCATTTCCCCTAGGCTCCTGAACAACATAGCAAATGTTTGATAGTCTGGTTTCAAAACCATGCATATCTTGACGACATTGAGCAATGTTTCTCCTTGTTTCATAAATGGCCTCTGTTAGGGAATGGACTTGTGTCGGGAGCGCAGATACAACATTGCTTTGAGCTTGCATATCTTGATCATGAGGCAGTTTGGACGATATTGCCATAACAACCAACCCAGTATTACGGTGTAACGTGCTTTTGGCACTATTAGTGGACATGTACTGACCCACTGCAGCAAGAGCTGACATTGCGGTTATAGTTGCCTCGCCACCTTCAGAAGGTGGCGGTTCCACCATTTTTTCCATAGCTCGCTGAAAAGTTGAGGTTTTACATTAGTAGTACCAGAACAGAAGATATTAAGGAGGCAGCAAAACCAAACAAAATAGCTTTGGACTATATACAGAACTTATTCTCGTGAACCCATGTAAAATATTAGTTGTATTTTATTGCAAAGTACATAATAAAACCAGGTTCCAAACATATGACCATGTACCATCGCTAATGTATTGTCTATTTCTTCACATTGTATTGAGGGCTAAGGATAAAGAGATGAAGTTTATAATACGGTAAGCATAGTATGACATCATTCATATCACAAAACAACTGAGAACAGACAAACAGGCAATTGTAACGTTGTGTGGGCAAGTCCAGCACGGAACTAGATTACGGGTCAAGATCAAAGGAACATCACTCCTCCCTTTTAAACCTTGTAAGGTGCAATGATACGCTAAGACAATTGTGTATAAAATTGAAAAGAGTAATAGACATTGGCTGCAAACCATGCAGTTCAAGCACAAGTCAGAGTAAGTAGTAGTTAAAAGGCATGAGGATTAAGGACTTACAACAGCGGCTTTGACTGATGTAGTCATGCCCTTCTTCTTGCTGGTGTGACAGTCCTTGAAGATTTCCACAGCATTTGGTTCAGGTACTTTTTGGTCCTTGTGGGCTTTCCTCTGCATTTCGAACAAGTCAATATAGATCTGATAATATGGTACAACAAAAAGAGTGAAACAGCAGCTAATTACAAGAGCCTCGCAGTGTGCAATATAGCTACGAGGTCCTGTTGTTTGTTGGAATTTCACTTTCGTACGGTTGGCCTTGTTCTTTGATCAGTTCACCTACAAGAAGATAGATTTGTGTGGCACATGCGTCAATAGGACTTCAACATGTGATCTGATCTCATATATATAATGTACCTGATACTTCGGATCACCAGTGTTTAACAAGTCCCCTCCCGTCTTCATCCGATATATTTTCCACTGGAGATGTTTGGGAAAGTTCACTGTTAGCCTTGCCTTCAAAGTGAGTTTTCCTCAAGTTATACCGACATCTTGTCATGAGCAGCAGACTTGAAAACATGGGTGCAAGCTTGTCTGGTTGCATCATCTTGGCTATCCAACTTGAACTTCATCTGTTGAAAATTATGGGAGTCTCATTATCGACAACCTAGAAAGTATGGGACAAAGCAAGACGATATTACTAGTTTCCATACATAACCAGACTTACAGATAAATGGTCGAGGAAGGTGTTGAACTGGGTTTCGTCTTTGTCATTCCTGTACTGAATCCATGTTGGGAGGATACATACATGACACCTAACGGCAACCGCTGCCTCGATACTAACTTGGCTGACTCAGAGCATCACGTGGCCTTTTAAACCTACCTCAAAACGGATCTCCATTCTTCCTCCTCTAGATTTAGTTAACCTATCGAGCATTATCCCGATGTTTGTTTCCTCTTGCGCCTAGGTGCTAGTCCAACAACAAACATAGGAAGTGTTAGTGTACATCAAAGCTGTGAGACTACATATAAAGAAGCATGCAATCAGAACTTGACTCCAGCAACTACCTTCTTGCTGTTGAAGCTCACAAGGTTCATCGATATTGCCAACTCGTCTTGTGTCAAGAGTGCTTGGGAAGTAGTGTCGTGGCAAGGAGCTTGGGAACGTGCTGCTAGCTCAGTTGACGCACGAGTATGTCGTGCAGCCGGTAGTACTGTGGTAGGTGTTGCAAGAACTAGGGCTGTCTCTGCTTGTTTGGTGGCAGCTATTTGTTTCTGTTTGGCTTTTTTTGCAGTTCGTATAGCATGGGATGCCGTGTTTGTAGAATTTTCCGCTGGACTTTCACCTTCTATAGCACCATCAGTACCAGCAGAATCTGCAGGATTCATCCGCTTCTCATTCCCAGCCATTCTCTGTTTCTTCCTCTTTCTCTGTGCCATGTTAAGTCAAGCCGACAAGAAAAACAAATAAAATTTAGTTCTTCATAACAAATTGATGTGTGATGCAGACGAATAAAACTTTGATGTTAGACAACCACATGATAGGAGGACGTAATATGTATGAAAAACAGGACGGAAGAGATAACCAAAACTATGATGTGTAAACTAAGAAGAAGACATTTCACCAAATTAGAAGCAATGCAATGGAAGGTAGACACCATATTAAAGATGCTACAAATATCGCTCTGCCAAGTTAACAGTGTCTCAGCATAAATGGCGTTTAAACAAATGTGAAGCAGTACAAGAAATAAATCATATGCAAGATGCAAACAACATCACACTACCATGTTAGAGGTGTCTCGTCATTAGTGCCATTGCATATTCACAGCATTGCATATTCACAGCTTATGAGGTGTAAACTAAGGAGAAGGCATTTCAACAAATTAGAAACAACGAAAGCTAGACACCATATGTAAGATGCAAATAATATCACTCTACCAAGTTAAAACTGTCTAGTTATAAGTGCCATTTCAACAAATTAGTAGTACAAGCTAGAAAAGAATGTGATATGTAACCTATATCACACTCTGAAGTCAAACGTGTCTTATGATAAGTGATTGTTGCAGGTTACACAACAGTAGTAATTTGATGTAAGAACATGGTGTGATAGACAGATATTGTATGTTCTAGAAACATGAACACGTGTCTCATTCAAGTATAATGTGTAAAGTAAGCAGATGGAGTTCAACAAAATTAGAAGCAATACAAGCTAGACATCACAGATAACATGCAACCACATATAACAATGCCAAGTTAGAGGGAGCACCAGTGATGCTGCACTAGGGGAGACATGCTCATCATAAACACAGCTTTGTTGAGTGTCTATGCATGTGTTGTCCTGGAAATCATCTTGGGGGTGTGGAGGAGTAGAAACTGTAGAGGCCCTCCGTTTGGAAGGAGCACCTTTATCCGCTGCCTTGCTAACTTCCTTCCGCTTTATTGATTTTGAATTGTCAAGTAAAACCGACAAGAAAAAGCAATAAAATTCTCTCTTCAGAACTCATTCATGCATGACACTGACAATCACTACTTTGATGTAAGGCAAACACATGATACCAGGATGGAATATGTACGAAAAACAGGACGGCATGGCATGTTCACAACTGTTTGTGTAAACTAAGCGGAAACCATTCCAGCAAATAAGAAGCAATGCAAGCTAGACACCACATAAAAGATGCAAGCAATATGACTGCCAAGTTAAAAGCGTCCCATCATAAATGGAATTTCAACAAATTAGAAGCAACGCATGCTATAAATCATATGAAAGATGCAACTAATATCGCACTGCATATACTAAAGGTGTCTCGTCATATTGATTGAGGCGGGATACAAAAAAAACAATAGTTTTATGTAAGGACATGCTTAATAGACAGATGTACTATGTACTAAATACAGGAAGGCATGTCACATTAACAGGTATAATGTCACATTTAGAGGAGTATAAGCTAAGCAGACTAGCACATGCAGTTTAACCAGATTGGAAGAATTACAATCTAGACACCATATGCAACATGCAACCACATATCACGCTGCCAAGTTAGAGCAAGCACCTGCAATGCTAGTGTAGGGGAAATGCTGTCATCAACTATGGAGCTACATTCACTATCTTCATCTAGCATTTCTGTTTCTTGAGGATCATGTCGGGAGGCTGACGCTGCATTCTTTAAATCAGGAGTAGTCCCCTTGCCTGCCTGCCTCATCATAAGTGATTGATGAGGGATCCACAATAACATTAGTTTGATGTAAGAACATGGTTAATACACAGATGTACTAGTATGTACCAAAAACAGAAAGGCATGTCATATTCAAAGATATAATGTGTAAGCTAAGCAGATGCAATTTAACCAAATTGGAAGCAATACAAGCTAGACATCCAGCAGGAGTAGTGAACATGATCATCTAGGACCTGAGAGCCTGGTGGAGGCGGGCTGCTTCGCCACCATCGCTGCTTTTAGTTGGCTTCAAGTGATGCCTTTCTTTCTTTGGGCTTGTCTTTGGATTGGCCGATGCCACGACTACCTATTTGTCTTCCGGTGCTCACGGATGGTGGTTCATGTAAAAATATATTTCCTTATCTTAATAAAGACCGACTTGCCTTTCGAATACAAGCTAGACACCAACATGCAACCACATATGACCTTGTGAAGTTAAAGCAAGCACACAGGATGGTGGTTCATTGCGGCGAGGTCATCAACTCTGAGCTACGTTTACCGTCTCCATCTGCTGACACTGCACCCTTTATAGAATTGTAACATGTCTTGCCTACCCGTATACCAAGCTGGAGCGACTTCTCTCTTTTCTTTGCTGCTTCTCTTTTGGCAGGAGAGTCTGAAATACCCTTGCATAAAAACACAATAGTGAGAGTATGGGTGAAGTGTGTGCGAACTAGTGCAATTGTAAAAGTAGCAGATAGCAGGTGGCTTAAAAATAAATGACAGGAGACATATGATAGCTCTACAACATTGCATGGCAAACAAAATTAGATTCTACTCCGTATGATTTTGTAATATATGAGCACAGAAATGCAGGTACTCCTCCAAAGACACCACACCATGTGGTCATATCTAAGATAACAATGATTGAAAATAAATAGGTCATCGATTTTTTAGTGAACCGTCCGATCTATAAGGAACAGGCAGATGGCCTAAATCTACCTCCCTTGATCCATTGTTGATGATCTTTCACGAACTGCCGCGACCACCGCCCAGACCCGTGCCTCCGCCGCCCGCCTCCCATCGACCTCACACCACCGCCGTGCTTTGGCGCCCCAAGCCATCCTTTAATCTGGCCAACCTCCGGATTGGCGCCAGAGTAGCTCTAGGGCAGACGCCCTAAGATAAACAACAAGCGCTGCTTCCCTGGCGTAATAGTCGTACTAGCGCTGTTACGCCTGGGAATGCTTCCGTTAATTGGGAATCAACGGCCAGAAATTGAAATTGGGGCGACGGACCTCTAGCTAAGGTGAAATAGTATATGAGGAGAAACCTTGTGCATCGCGAGTTACTAGGAACATCTAGTATCAAGAAGAAGCGGTCAACTAGTTTCTTCTGTGGGATGAATACCGTGCAAGCAGAGACGTAAGATTTGCACGAATAAGGGAAGATGAGTACCTTCTTCGGTTGCCGGTGTGGTCACCTCCACATGCCGTGACGATCTTCTTGTTTTTACCGGGGAAACCGATGTTCTGGATGGTGCAGGCTTGGACGAACCCATTTCCAAATTATTGACTGTGTTGCCGTGGGTGTATGTCGGCGGAGGGGAAGCAGATCCAAGGCGGCGAAGGACGGCGTAGTAGGAACAGCTCCGGTGCAGTGGAGGGTGGCGAAGTTGGAGCGGCAGCGGTGAGGCGCAGGACGGCGTGGTTGAACTGGCTCGGGTGCGGACGGCTCGGCCTCGGCTTCAACTACTAGCCGTGGAGGGTGTTGCGGCTGAGGTTGCGGTGGACGACAACGTCGGGGTATCGGCTCCGGCGTAATGGAGGAGGGCGGCGGTTGATGGGTGGGATGGGTTGGCGGACGGAGGACGCCGGGGTTTCGCGGCCGGTGGAGAGGTAGTTTTGGCGCCCACGGAGTATGAATGGGGAACCGTGCGGGTGGGGGGGGGGAACCATGTTTCGGTCCGGGACGCGCTTGTTTTTGGCTTTTTTGAACAGAAGATGGGACGCGCTTGTTTTAAATTTGGGGAAAGTACAAACTTTGCCCCCTCTTAAATTTCGGACCTACTGCGGGTCGGGGATAGGATGGTAATCCCAGGTGTCCCAAATAGTGGGCGGGAGCGACTTCGGCCGCGCGCATGTGTGCTTAGGTGGCCATTGTGTATGAATGTTTTTCGGAGGCGGTTGCGTGGCGTATAGATGAAGCTACAAACCTACCCCGTGGACCTTTGGACATCAGGCCGGTAGGTTTCACAGGTCGGAGTTATTAGAAAAGTAAGTTCCTTGTACTACCAAACATTGGTCTCACGCGGTTTCGGGCGAGTAGAGGCTCTTTTGGCGCTTCGTTCGAAATTTTGACACACAAGCATTCACGTTTAGAGTACTCTTGAACTATGAGGATTGACCTAAATAGACAACGTTATATTTGACCTTGTATGTTTGAAAACCTCATTAAATTATCCGCTTCCTTTTGAATTTTGACACTTGAAAATCCTATAACTACGATTATTTTGGAATGGAGGAGCTAAATTTGAATCTATTTTGTACCGACTACATATGCTATTATGTACAAAATCAGAGGAAATATTGGTACCCCATAGTTTAGGTATGGTTTACAAATGCCATGATATCAAATTCAAATAATTGAATGGACTTCATGTTGAATTCGATTTTTTTAAACCACCTTAGGTTGAATTCAAATGTATACTAGTTCATAGGTAGCTATTTATAAATGTCCATTGTGTAACTTTCGTATGTATAATGTGCTTTACACACACAACATGAACTATACTCACGTTTATATTCGATTGCTAAAGCAATGCATTGTCTGGAGTTCAAAATACTAACTATGTGGATCAATTGTGTCGAATAATAACATAGACATGCTCAAATTCGATAGAATCTAGACGTCTGATGGATCAATGACCGCTCCTTACGTGAATTGCAAATATCATGATCCCATCCTAATATTTGGATACAATTTATATCTTTAATCAATGTGTAGAGCAGTCTTTTACGTGTAGTTTCACTCTCCATCGGTGGCCTCTCGCACATGCTCATACACTCTCTCCCGAGGTGTCTTTCTCGCACACATTCTCTAGATATAACCCTCCCTCCCTCTCGTAACCATTTACAACTGCTTTCACTAACCTTTATCATAAGCACTCTTCCTCTCGCAAACATACACACGCACAATATCCTCATCTACCCTTTCTATATATACATGGACCTACCTACGTGTCTCATGTACGCACATTATCTTTACGCCTGTCTCTCATGCATTATCTCACACCTCTCTTCCTAATCGACGAGTATGATTCTAGCAGAGCATTCTGTAGGATTCCCCTTAAAGTTAGGTTGGATGAATAGTCAGATATAGAGGGGTTACCTTAGTCCGAGAACCTAGGGTGACAAATCCTAGCCGACTTTGTTAGTGGACACAGAGTCCTTCACAATTCTGCTATCTTTGTCTTGTACGACTAGTCATCCATGGGTCTTCCTAAATGTGTCATGGGCCGACCAATGTGGCGCAGGACAGAACCGAACAAAGGGCCTCACCTCTACCCACCGGACCTCACGCGGTGACATACCCTCTGCCCCCACGTCTCATTATCTTCTCACACCCACACATACCAACACAAACACCACACACACAGAAAAATTCTCCTGGTGCCTCTATTCCCTCCCCCCTTGCATATACACACTCAAGGGAATGGAATCTCTTGTCGTGACGTCATATTCGTCTCTCTCTCTCTCTAGACCACCCTCATTCCTCGTGCTATCTCCCCCCCCCCCCCGTCGGCCCCTCTATCCATGCCTCTCTCGAATACGTAATACCCACACATACCTCTCTAGGCCCCGCCAAATGCATCAACTACACATTCACACATGTTACATCACGTACCCCATTGATCTAAAAAGCCCTCTCTTCACGTTTATTTCGCATACAACATTCCTTTTGAATAAAGTGTGGCCAAAAATTATTTTAGAGTTTCTACATATATACAACATTACAAAGTTATATGGAGGAGTACGAACGCTAATTTGCATTGCATTGTGCCCACAATGATATTTATTCCGCACTGTGAATTTGTATATTTTTATACTATATACAGAGTTAGTCATAATAAGAAATGAAGAGCATCTCTCTCTCCATCGCATACCCCCTGTACGCCCCTTTCACGTATGCACACAAAACTATCTCCATGTCCTCTAAAAGTAAGCCCCCAGAAAATTCACGCGTGTTTCATCTTTCTCTCGCGATATATGCAATGACGATCATTGTATTTCAAGTGAAAGCACGATACATACATTGGACTTCATAATCCATTCATTACGGTCACCGTTTACGTTTAGTGGTTATTATATAGTCACGGGCTCACGGTACAACTTTATATTTGCTCATGACATGACTAGTTGACCAGTTGAACCCTCCACGTGGCACCTAATCTAGTGTTGAATCACATTATCTCACTAACATCGTGCCCACCTGTCGACTTGTATCTACTCTACATCTACACTATTATAAAATACATAAAATACACTCTTATAAAAAACAGAGTTGGTGATGATGGTGTGCCTGCCATCCTGCAATATAGGTCGTCCGATTTATATCTGACGGATAGGAAAGAAACTATGGCAGTTTTGCAAAAAGGTACCCACACACCTCTCCACATTTGCAAATAAGGCCTTCCCTCGTTCATCCTTTTCTCTCACAAGATAAACAAGTCATTCAAATGCATCTTGATGTTACGTGCAACGCACGGGCATCTTGGTAGGAAGAATGAAAACAAACGACAAAAATATATTTTGACGCTGGTGCGAAGTCATGACCGCGGGCACAGCGGACAAGGTGGCCTTGTATTGGTATGCTGAGCCGTCTGTTTTAACACACAGGAGCTGGTGTGGTGATTATACACACACGCACGGATGCACACGAACTCCATCCACGCAACACTCACACGAACACATGCACCCACGCACTCACGCAACACTCACACGTACACACGCAGCCACGCACGCACGCTACACTCACACGCACACACGCACGCATGCATGCACACACCAGTACACCACACGACAAACACACACTCTCACGCTCAAGTGCTCAACCTACACGTGCATGCACACACATCAGGCCACAGCATGCATACATACACAACCAGGTGATTCCAGCGCGCACGGTTGGAGCCTTGTCGCGCTGCGTAAATTTGTGTTTATCTGACCTTTTCCCTATGCGAACTGACAGGTGGGACCCACAAGGAATGTGGTCATTTTAACTAGTCAACATGGCGCCAAGCAGACTATTTGGCCGGTCAACAGAGTGCAATCCGATGCTTAACTGTGAGCAAGTGACCGGATAATCAAGGCAAAACGTATATAGTGACCGTAATCAGCTTATTCTGAAGTTCGGTGACCGTACTACGCTTTTCTCTATGTAGGCCCTCCAAAACTACATCTCTACACGTTCTCGCATGTTACATCTAACAACTATGCAATACAGCACTACTACTACACTCTAACACAATAAATCATATGTGTTTTTAGTTTTACTAGATATCATATTGTTACTTATAATTATTCAGTTTGCATACATTAAAATTGCCTTTGAAATGTATGGCGATTATCATCTACGGCTGGGAAAAATCCGCCCTTTCCTGTTTAATCGGGTTTGTATCGATGGATCGTGCGAAACAGCAAAACTATAGTACTATACAGTACAAGTGACACTAGTAGAAAAAAGGGCTTTCGTCCAGGCCAGTTTAGCCCATTAGTCCCGGTTCAATCCAGAACCGGGACCAATGGAGCTATTTGCCCCGGTTCATGAGCCCAGGGGGCCGGCCGGGCCACGTGGGCCATTGGTCCCGGTTCGTCCGGACCTTTTGGTCCCGGTTGGTGGGACGAACCGGGACCAATGGTCCTGGCTCTGGCCCACAACTATTGGTCGGTTGGTGGCTTGAACCGGGACCAAAGGCTTCCCTTTAGTCCGGCTCACGCCACCAACCGGGCTAATGGTGCTACCTATATATAGCCCCTCGGCGCAAGAGCAGAGCACACCGCCTGCTTTTTTTTCGCCGAGGGGAGAGGGCTTGGTGGTGCTCTAGCTCACCTCCTATGCACACAAGGTGTTCGATGGAATGCCCGAGCCACACTACTTAAGGTTTCTCCTCTCCAAGCTCGACCGCCAAGCTCCATTTTCCTCAATATTTATCTAGGTTTAGCGGTCAGTCACGCCCCATCCCCGTCTTCATCGCCGTCGATCACCCGCGTCGATCTCATCGCCGGCACCACCGTGGTGAGCCTGTTGTTCTTATCTTCTTTCTGAAAGGAAAAATATTATTACTTGTTTGTTTAGATAGATACTTGTATTATTTTCTTACTTTTATTATTGCATCTTATATAGTGCGATGGTTTTGGTATCTGCCCCGTCGGCCCTCGTCACATCTATGATTCGGATGTGGTAAATATTATCTTTTCATAACTATTGGTTCATTTATTGTTTATGAAAATTATGCCGACTAACGTGACATAGATTTTATTTATCTAGGAGGTTGTTGAACCGGAAATTCCAACCGACCCTATTGTCGAGAGGTTAAATTTAGTTGAAGAAGAAAACAATTTCTTGAAGGAAAAAATAAAAAAAACTTGAGGAGGAGAAGATGATATTGGAGTTGCATGTTGCGGATGTCGTCGATGATCACAAGATCAAGATGGATGCAATGCGCTTGAAGATGGGAAAGATTAGAAAATATGCCGTTCACACCGAGGCTTGGTATCATTATGCCGTTGGATCAGTTGTTACCTTGGTTGCGATTATGATCGTATTTGTTTTCGCATTGAAATGTTTTACATAGTTTCAATGTATGGTTTAATTAATTTATATGCTCTGCAGAGCTTTATGTTGTTAGATGAGAACTATGTATGTACTTTGGTTTTTATGTTATGATGAACTTCTATTAATTTGGTCACTTAATTATCTATTCATGATGTTCTGTAATGATTTTGGACACACTTAATTATATATGCACGCAGATGAACCGGCAATGGATGTACGGTGACAGACACACCTCCGAGTACATTAAGGGTGTGCATGATTTTCTCGAAGTGGCTGAGGCAAACAAGCTGAATGGTTTTATGTGTTGTCCATGCCCTATATGTGGGAATACGAAGTCTTACTCTGACCGGAAAATCCTTCACACCCACCTGCTTTACAAGGGTTTCATGCCACACTATAATGTTTGGAGGAGGCACGGATAAATAGGGGTTATGATGGAAGACGGCGAGGAAGAAGAGTACGATGACAACTATGTGCCCCTGAATACGGTGATGCTCTTGAACATCAAGATGCACTGACGATGTGCACGATGGTGCTGGAGCAGCGAAGCTGCTGAAGATCAAGAGGAACAGACGATGTGCCCGATGATGATGATCTCCTCCGGGTCATTGTCGATGCAAGGACACAATGCGAAAGTCAAAAGGAGAAGCTGAAGTTCGATCGCATGTTAGAGGATCACAAAAAAGGGTTGTACCCCAATTGCGAAGATGGCAACACAAAGCTCGGTACCGTACTCGAATTGCTGCGGTGGAAGGCAGAGAATCTTGTGCTCGATAAAGGATTTGAGAAGCTACTGAAAATAATGAAGAAGAAGCTTCCAAAGGATAACGAATTGCCCGACAAGTACATACGCAACAAAGAAGGTCGTATGCCCTCTAGGATTGGAGGTGGAGAAGATACATGCATGCCCTAATGACTGCATCCTCTACCGTGGTGCCTACAAGGATCTGAACGCATGCCCGGTATGCGGTGCATTGCGTATAAGATCGACGAGATGACCTCGGTGATGTTGACGGCGAGCCTCCGGAAGAGGGTTCTGCGAAGTGATGTGGTATGCTCCTATAATACCACGGTTGAAACGTCTGTTGAAACGGAGAGCATGCCAAGTTGATGCGATGGCACAGTGAGGACCGTAAGAAAGACGGAAGTTGAGAGCACCCGCAGACGGGTCGCATGGAGAAAAATCGAGAGAAAATCTGGGATGAGTTTGCAAAGGACCCAAGGAACGTATGGTTTGCTTTAAGCGCGGATGGCATTAATCCTTTCGGGAGCAGAGCAGCAATCACAGCACTGGCCCATGACTCTATGTATGTATAACCTTCCTCCTTGGATGTGCATGAAGCGGAAGTTCATTATGATGCAGTTCTCATCCAAGGCCCTAAGCAACCCGGCAACGACATTGATGTGTACCTAAGGCCATTAGTTGAAGAACTTTTACAGCTGTGGAATGGAAACGGTGTACGCGTCGTGGGATGAGCACAAAAGGAGGAATTTGACCTAAAGGCGTTGTTGTTCGTGACCATCAACGATTGGCCCGCTCTCAATAACCTTCGTGACAGACAAACAAGGGATACCATGCATGCACGCACTGTTTACTTGACACCGATAGTATATACCGGGAAGCTACGGGAAGAATGTGTACAGGCCATCGTCGATTTCTTCCGACTAACCATCAATGTCGAAAGAAAGGCAAGCATTTCAAAAGCGAAGCAGATCACGGAAGAAGCCGCCATGCGCATCGGTGATCACGTACTTGCTATGGTCAATGATTTACACGTAATCTTTGGAAAGGGTCGGCGGACTAGTTGTTCGAATGACGCCGAGAATCACGCACCCATGTGGAAGAAGAAATCTATATTTTGGGACCTACCCTCTGGAAAGACCTAGAGGTCCGCTCTTGATTGACGTGATGCACGTGACGAAGAACCTTTGCGTGAACCTGCTAGGCTTCTTGGGCGTGTATGGGAAGACAAAAGATACACCGAGGCACGAGAGGACCTGCAACGCTTGCACGAAAAAGAGGGCATGCCTCCAAGCGGTATGAAGGTCCCGCCAGCTACGCTCTTAAAGAAGAGAAAGAAATATTCTTTCAATGCCTGCTCGAGATGAAGGCCGGTCGCTTCTCGTCGAATATAAAGGGAATAATAAATATGCGGAGAAAAGTTCCGAACCTAAAGTCTCATGACTGCCACGTGATTATGACGCAAGCGCTTCCGGTTGCATTGAGGGGCTTCTACCGAAAACGTCCGATTAGCCATTGTGAAGCTATGTGCATTCCTCAATGCAATATCTCGAAGGTGATCGATCCAGAAATCGTACCAACGCTAAGGAGTGATGTGGTGCCATGTGTTGTCGGTTTGAGCTGGTGTTCCCACCATCCTTCTTCAATATCATGACACACGTCCTAGTTCATCTAGTCGGCGAGATTGTCATTCGGGGCCCGTATTTCTACACAATATGTACCCTTTGAGAGCTTCATGGGAGTCCTAAAGAAATATGTTCAGAATCGCGCTAGGCCGAAGGAAGCATCTCCATGGGCCATCAAGCAGAGGATGTCATCGGGTTTTGTGTTGACTTCATTCCTGGCCTTAAGAAGATAGGTCTCCCTAAATCGCGGTATGAGGGGAGACTGGAAAAAGGCACGCTTGGAAGAGACTCAATAATATGGAGGGACGGATATTCTTGGTCTCAAGCACACTACACAGTTCTATAGAACTCTACCTTGGTGACCCCGTATGTCGATGAACACAAGAGCGATCTGCGCCCAAACACCCGGGCAAAGGCGACAACTGGATTACATGTGAACACATCGGGACTTTCAGCAGTTGGTTGGAAACACGTCTTAGAGGTGACAGCACTGTTTGTGATGAGTTGTACTTGTTGTCCAGGGACCATCTTCGATTGTAATGATTTGGAAAGGATACGAGATAAATGGGAATACATTTTACACGATTGACCAAGATGAAAAGAGCACCAACCAAAACAGCGGTGTCCGCTTTGATGCAGCAACCGACAAGGAAATGACACATATTATGGTGACATAGTAGACATATGGGAACTTGACTACGGAGTAGATTTTAAGGTCCCTTTGTTTAAGTGCAAGTGGGTCAATCTGTCAGAGGCGGTGCAGGTAGACCACAAGACGGAATGACAACAGTGGATCTGAAAAATCTTGGGTACATCGACGAACCGTTCGTCCTAGCCAATGATGTGGCACAGGTTATCTATGTGAAGGACATGTCTACGGACCGAGGAAAAGAAAAGATAAGGAAGCGAATACATCATACAATGAGCCAAAGCGCCACATAGTTCTTTCGGGAAAAGGGACATCCCGGGAGTGGAGGGCAAGAGGCGGACATGTCTCAAGAGTATGAAAAGTTTCATGAAATTCCCCCTTCAAAGTCAAGGCTGACCCAAGCATCCCGATAAACGATGAAGATTATCCATGGTTAGGCGCAATAAGCAAGCGACACAAGCGAAGAAAAAGTGAAGACTTTCTCCGCAACTATTATGATGATACCATGCCAACTTTGTAATGATTTAGTATGATACCATTGTCCGTTTTGTACATGCACATGCTATGCCAACTTTTTCAGAGTTCATTTGAAAACTATGAATTTGAAAACCTCGCCAACCGAAGGGCGCCACACCGTTTAAAAGCCCGTCCCTCTAATCTTGTTTTGTTGTTAGCGAAACAAAATAAAATAAATAAAGCAACAAAGAAAACAAAAAAAGTGTTTTCAAATTTGAAAACTAATGGCACTAACAGAAAGTTTATAATTTTCTAAAACTAAAAGCAAAAAGAATTAAAAATAAAGAAAAAACAACAATAAATAAATAATGCAGAAAAGCAGAACAAAAACTGAAAAAATAAAAATAGCAACAATAAGTATTTTGTTGTAAGTAGAAACAAAATAAAATAAATAAAGCAAAAAGAAAACAAAAAAGAGTTTCCAAATTTGAAAACTAATGGCAATAACAGAAAGTTTATAATTTTCATAAAAAAAAAGCAAAATGAATTAAAAAATAAAGCAAAAAACAACAAAAACTAAATAAGGCAGAAAAGCAGAACAAAAAATGAAAAATAAAATAGCAACAATAAGTATTTTGTTGTAAGTAGAAACAAAATAAAATAAATAAAGCAACAAAGAAAACAAAAAAAGAGTTTTCAAATTTGAAAACTAATGGCACTAACAAAAAGTTTATAATTTTTCTAAAACTAAAAGCAAAAAGAATTAAAAAATAAAGCAAAAGACCAAAAGAAAAATAAACCAAAACCAAAATAAACTAAATAAAGCAACAAATAAAACAATAAAACAAAAAAAAGTGCCACCTACTGGGCACCCACGGCCTGAATACGACTAGAAACCCTACCATGGGCCAGGATTCAGGCCCGCGGGAGGCCCAATAGGCCCACAGGCACATATTGAACGTTTAGGCCCGAAAGCCTGCTTTAGAGAGGAGCTCGAGAGGGAAGGCGCACCGCACCTTATAAACTGGTGCGGCTCCCTCTCAACTAGCGAGGTGGGACTAAACATTTGGCGCGGGGCAGCACAAGGTCTTTGGTCCCGGTTGGTGGCTCCAAGCAGGACTAAAGGGGGGTTTAGTCCCGGTTGGTGCCACAACCCGGGACTAATGCCCCCCTTTAGTCCCGTGTGGTGCCACCAACCGGGACCAAAGGCCGCCGCTTCCCGCCCTTTGGGCTGCTGAAAATTGGCCTTTCGTCCCGGTTGGTGGCACCAACCGGGACTAAAGGGGGGCATTAGTCTCGGTTGGTGCCACGAACCGGGACCAATGCTCAGTGTATATAAACAACATTTGTGAAATTTTTCAGTTTCATCACGCATTTGCCCCCCGACGATGCTGCGGACCTCCTCGACGCCGCCAGGCTGCCCCGCCACCGTCGTCGTCGCCCGTGCCCCCGAGCCCACGCCGTCGCCGGCCGAGCCCTCGAGCCCAGACGCCGTCGCCACCCAGCGCCGCCCGGCGCCGTCGCCGCCCGCCTCTGCCTCGCCGTCGCCTCTGCCTCGCCGTCGCCTCTGCCTCGCCCCGCGCCGCTTTGGTCAGGGCCGGCACCGCCCCCCTCTTCCCCCTTTTTTTTTTTTGCAAATATAGCTTTTTTCCTGATTATGTGTGTATATGTATGAGTATATGTATATGTGTATATCTGTTTATATTATTTTTTTGTTTTTCCTGATTATATTATCCCGGGTCGAGGGTTCTAGGGTCGAGGGATCGAGGGTTCCAGGATCGTCTAGGGGTCGAGGGTTCCAGGGTCGTCGAGGGTTCAAGGGGTCGAGGATCGCCGAGGGGTCGAGAGGTTCCTAGTGTCAAAGTATTGAAGAAATCCATGGCTTCATCATTAGCGGAAGTAACCATGGCATGATGGTGCGAAGTCCTCAAAGTTATTACGGAATGGAGTCTGGATAGGATAATTTGCCTTTTGTATGAATTTCAGCAAAGGCCTTCCAAATAACGATATTGGAAGGTTCTTGCTGAACTTTGTACCAAAAAGCTTAATTATCCTATCTCGGGACTCTGCTCCAAAATAACTTTGAGAGCTTGCACCATCATGCACTGCATTTTTTACCTAATTATGAAGGCATGGTTTTGTTGAATCCTTTGACACTAGGCAACCTCCCGACCTCGGCGATCCTCGACCTTGACCTCGACCGCCGGGCGATCCACGACCCTCTACCCTCACATGGGCGCCGATGCCCACGCCACTTGTGGGACATAGATGTAGTGTTCAACGCCGACCCCCTCTCGATAGCTTCAACACATGGGGGGTGGGTCGATATTACCCCCTCCTAGCTTGAAGCGTTCTCGAGGCCACCCCCTAACCCTTGAAGCATTGTCGAGGCCACCCCAAACCCTAGAGAAGCAGTGTCGAGGCCACTAATATGATTCCTTATTGTGATTAGCTAGCTAGTTCTACGTTTGCAACTAATATATCCATATCTGTCATGTTTGAATAATAATTGCCATGTT
The DNA here is from genome assembly GCA_021605205.1 of Aegilops longissima. Classification (NCBI taxonomy): domain Eukaryota; kingdom Viridiplantae; phylum Streptophyta; class Magnoliopsida; order Poales; family Poaceae; genus Aegilops; species Aegilops longissima. Next base: position 148,704,714 of record CM038682.1, on the reverse strand, counting down.
GTAAATATTTGTAGAAACTATGGACACCCCCCGAGATGAAGCACAAGAAGCATTGTTGAGGGACATAATCGCACAAGGAAGTGATGTAAATGCGCTCGTTGATGTTTCTCAACGACAACGATGGTCCGGAAGGAGAGGGTGAAGAAGCAGCTGGCTATGATTTACATGGCTCCGATGACCCAATGCCGGTGCAAGAAGGAGAGGGTGAAGAAGTAGACCGTGAGGACGGCTCCGGTGATCACCAAACCGAGTCCGACCAGGTATATATATTAGTTAAGCTGTGCTGACTAGCTCTCGTCTTTGTTTTGGTATGTACACATACTAATTAACTCGCGTCTTTGTTCTTTTTATAGCCCTCGGGTCGAGCACAACCGGTAAAGAGACGAGGCCCGAAGAAAAGTTGAGCTCGGATGAAAAGTTTGAGATCATACAAATCGCTTGTGCACCGCCAACCGATTGAACCCTACCGGACAAAGAAGGCATTTGTTGCTCAATGCGGGTTCGGTTAGGGACAAGATCCCGATCAGCATCCACCAATGGTATAAGCCTAAGAATGAAGACCACGAGGTGTCTTGTGTCAATGATATGCAGAAAAATGATCTTTGGACCGAGCTGAAGTCAAATTTTACCCTACCGGTAGAGGATGATCCGGAGAAGCCATAATAGAGCCATTAATCAAGTCTTTTGCTCTTAAGAAGATGGCAGAACTATTCAGGAATTGGAAGAAAGAACTCAATACGTATGTCGAAAAAATGAGACACCAGAATTCAAGGGCAAATATGAGAAGATCGAGATGGTGCCCGCATTTGTGGCCTACAAGACATCGGAAAAGAGTAAAAAGATGTCGGTGACAAACAAGAGAAATGCTGCGAAGAAGAAGCTTCACCATCGCACGGGTCGGTGGCTACCTGTGTAGCCTGGCCTAAGTGGGCCAAGGCTGAGAATGATCTGCTTGATAAAGGGATCGAACCGAGACAATGAATCGCGAGACCGTTGCGGACTTGGTTCTTCGGGCGGCGGATCCTTGGACCCTCTAACGAGGAAGTGCATTTGGACGGACGAACAATTGGACATATCGGTCAAGAGGCTTCAGCAATATATCGAGCAGCGCAGCAAGGGAAGTTCGTTCGAGACAGGAGAAGGACGAGCTCACATTGGCCCTCGAAATCTGAGCACCACGGACGGACACGAGGCACGCCAGCTCCGTTTCGTGGAAGGCTGGATTTCGGACGCAGGGGTTACAAAACCCATGAGAGGAGGAAGAAACTGGAGCAGAGCCTAATGCAAAGCGCTGCACGAAAGGGTAATGGGGCTAGAGGAACGAGAAGAAGAACGAGAAGCAGCAGATCACAACAACGACCTGCTGAAGCTTCCCCGGCTACCCGCCATCTCAGCGGAGAAGCAGCATGGCTTCCACCGAGCTGCTTCAGCCAGAGCAGCATGCCTTGGCGGCTCCTGCCAGCTATCCGTGGATGCTATCACGGATGCTGAAAATTGCCACCTTATGGCGCAATGGAGCAATTTGAAGGTCAAAGCGGCTGTTGGCTCTGTTTATCCTACTAAACCCGACTCAACTTTTCACCGCCGCCGATTCCGAAGGATATGCTAAGGTGATGGTCGATGAAATAACGGAGGATTTGAGGACCTCGGCTTGACCACCCTACCGGTGAAGGGAGTATCGGCTGGGTTACGCTCAAGACTCCATGCCTATGGCGGAAGGATCTCATCAACCATCCGAACTGGACGCCTCCGCCTCCTCCTCCTCCTCCTCCGGCGAGTCAGGGCACTCCGCCTCCTCCACCGCCTCCTCCTCCGGCGAGTGACGATCAGGGCACTCGGCCGGCTCCTTCTCCGGCGCGTGGCGGCACTCCGCCTCCTTCTCCGCCTGCACCGGCGCGCCCGAGCAGCCAGCCTCCTCCTTCTCCGCCTCGTCAACAAGGGCGGAAGAGACCCGCCGCTGCTCCGGCGCGTCGTAGTCCTTCTCCTCCGCCTCGTAAGCAAGGAGAGAAGACATCCGCTCCGTCTGCTCTGCCGGTGTCTAGCCGTACAGCCAAAGGCGGGAGGAGATACAGATTCGGTCCTTCTCTGAAGACTCCAGAGAAGTTACCGTATGAGAGGAGCGAGGAGGAAAACGCGAAGATCACGCAGACCGAAGTGGATGACTGGTTTCAAGGGTTGAAAGCAAAGAGACATCCACCTCCGGAGGAGAAGGTAGATCCGGTCAAAGCAAAGCGCACTCTGGCTGCCCTGACAAAACCACCCATGTCTCCGCCGAAAGGCAACTATGAGCGCATTATTGGAAAGGCATTTGCCGAAGCGGAGAGATCGAGAAGTACTGTCAGTGATCAAAGGATGAAAGAACGACGAGCTAGGAAACAAATTGCCCAGCTCGGCGAACAAGCAAAGCAATCGTGCCCCCCGCTCAAGGTGCCTACTAGCGACATCGTCGATCCGAGGATGGTGCCCGGTTATGGCAATCCTGCAGATTACCTGCCCGATGATGTACATTATGATGTCTTGGACGTGCAGATACAAAGATACGAGTACGGGAAGCCTCTCGTCAAATATGAAAGCTCTCTATCAACGATGATGCGAAGATTGCATGATTGGTACATGAAAACCTGCAAAGAGTCTGAGGGGAGGAGTACTTTGTATGTGAGAGTTAAAAAGGAGCATGACCTCCTTGGAATTGAACTGTTGCCTATTCCATTTGAGGAGTTCTATCAGTTTTTCAATCAATTGGCCCTCGATAAAGCAACGGTCACCTGCTACTGTCTGTAAGTAGTACTACTTCTCTCATTAAGTATCTCTATATAACTCAGCTCTTTCATTGCATGTATTTATAAATATCCTCACTATATTATGCAGATTGAAGATCGCGAAATGAAGAAAAGACAAGTGGGTGATATTGGGTTCATTAACACATATCTCATTGATGCAAATGAGGTTAAATATCGTGTCGACGAAACCGAGGCCAACTTGCTACGATCGTTGGAAATAAATGAACACAAAATATAATACTCTTTCCTTACAACTACGCGTGAGTGTTCTGTCTTGTGGCATATTCGGTTTCCTTATTAGTCCAGGTTATAGTAATGTAATATTGATGAGTTATGCATGCTGCAAGAGTACCACTATATTCTCCTAGAGATTAAGCTTGAGCAGGAGTAGTAACTGTCTTAGACTCGAGACGAAAAGATCCCAAGGAGTATGCGGACATGACTGAAATGCTCGAGAAGTAAGTTAGATCGATCATTATCCACCATATCAGCAACTTTGTTCATTTCTGATATCAAGTAATTGTTTTCTTTGTATGGCAGGGCTTGGGAAAATTTACCAAAAAGCTCCGGACTACCGAAGAAGCTGCAATTTAGACACCCGAAAGTAAGTACTATATAGTAGCATATTCCACGCGCATCTCCTAGTGATTCAAGCGCTAGTTTCATCAACACCATTTAGCATGCTTACTAATTATCAGTTTGATTGACCTCTGTTTCTTGTAAAGTGGTTGTGACAGGAACAAGGGAATGATTTCTGTGGATACTACGTTTGCGAGTCCATCCGCCACACGACCTGTGAGAGGGGCTACTCCGACAAACAATATGAAGTGCGTAAATAAAAATATTCACAATTTTATTTTATTACCATCATTTGTGTTGAGTTTCATTCATTCATATATATTTATATATGTATTGAACCCTTTCTTAGAATTAGATGTTTCGGAAGCGGGATGAACTCCTAGCACCAGATCGCATGCGAGCAATTCAAGAGGAATTGGCGGCATTCTTTCTTGACCACGTGATTGCTAAAGACGGAGAATACTATGTGGACCACGCGTCCGTAGTGTAAAAGATAATTATTGTATATATGTAGCCGGTAGTGTCGGATAGATATACGAGAACTTGTTGTTCGACCAATCTCTCGGAGAAGGAGAGGTGGTCGATATCACTTCTCTCTGTATGCATATATGTTCATGACGGTCTTCTGTTTGCTTAATTACTAGCTAGCTAGCGTGTCTAGCTAGTCCTCTCTATACGTATGTATAGTACGTAGCGTCGACCAAGCACGGACAAAAGAGAGGACACTTTTCTCTATTAATTAGCTAGCTATACCACAATATATGAAACACCTAAATTAACCCCCAAAACCCCCAAACCCCCCTTTTCAAAAAAAACCCAGAGCCATAGAAATGTCGACGTGGATGTTTATTGGTCCCGGTTGGTGCCACCAACCGGGACCAAAGGCCCTCCTACTGGGCTCAGTGGACAGCCACGTGGAGGCCCATCAGTCCCGGTTACGGATAGAACCGGACTAAAGGGCAGGGTATTAGTATCGACCCTTTAGTCCCGGTTCATGAACCGACTAAAGGCCCTCACCAACCGGGTCAATAGGCCCTTTTCTACTAGTGTGATAGTTCACTAGGCCGTCGTGTCGTCTACTCCTCCGTCGTAATAGTGGAGCGCTCACTTTCATAAATCTTCTAGTCCCTTTCGCCGACATGTGGGACATCAAGCTACCGGGTCCACGTGCCATACCGAATACAAAGGCAGAGCAGCCGGGTGAAGCACCCAGTCATGGCGCCCGGCGTAGTAATGAGCAATGAGGCGCCAAATCACAAAGCTGCACCTTTCCGCGCAGTTAAGTTGGAGGGACGAAGTAATAATGCTAAAAAAAGAAGTTGGAGGGACGAAGCAACCATCATTTCACTCGTTGCTGAATCCGCTTCTCCCTCATCTTCTTCAACTTAACCACGTGTTTCTTCTGCCGTTGTTCTGCCTCATGTGGGACGCGTATAAGCTTGATCGCCTCTCCCTCATCTTCTTCAACTTAACCACGTGTTGCTTCTGCCGTTGTTCTGCCTCATGTGGGACGCGGATCAGCTTGGTAAAGCACTGACACGTGGGACCACATGTTAGCAAACTGCCAGGACAACATCCTCCGAAAATAAGAAACCTCCCCCGCCATCCGCATGGCAAAATCACCTCCTTTTTACTAATCTTTGATTCTATAATTTTTTAGATCAATATAATTGATATTTGTATAGATAGCACATAGGAGCAAAACCAAGTGGTACGGTTAAGGGCATCCACAATGTGTAGCCAAATGTGAAAATAGCTTTTGGCATCGTGGGAACCATTGTGGACGGTGTTGCCAAAGCCAAAAAGATGGAACCGAAGCTCCCTGATTGGTTGATTGAAGGAATAGAAAAATGCAACGTCTCTCCTCTTTCTCTCATGCTTGGACGCATGTAGGAGTAGTACAGCATAGAGCACAGAGTCTACTCCCCTGTCCCTTCTATCACAAATCACAAAGCAGTGAGGCATCAAATCACAAAGCACGGACGAAGCAACTATCATTTCATTCTTCGCTGACTCCGCTTCTCCATCGCCTTCTTCGAGAAACCATCTCACCGCACTAGTACTCCTAGTAGTAGTACGAGTAAAGGACTTCCTGGATGCAAATAAGGCGGTTGTCTCGGCTTGTAGGCGGCACTTGTGAACGACTTACCGTGGTCTCCCTCAATGGTGTTCTCCGTGGAATGTGCTTCGCCAAACCACAAAAAAAAGTGGTCGACGTCAAAGCAATGGGCAAGGAATTCAAATATAGTTACTACCTCCATTTTTTTTGTACACAAGGCCAGTATATAAAAATTACAATTTGCAAAGGGCCACTAACACTAATCTAGGCAAAATTGATGGGGTTGGCAACCAAGGACATTAATATCCCCTGCATGAATGCGGAAGTGAGAAGGTTTGTTTCCATGGTGCTGCATTAATCAAGCGATGAGGAGTGAGATGGTTAGCTCTTTGGTCTTTCGAGAGAAAAATACGCATTAATTGACACGTGAAATGAGGATTTGTATCGAAGGAAAACCCCACCTTTCTTTCTTAACACTAGTACTCCTAGTACGTACTACCTCCGTCCTGGTTTATAGGTCCCTTTTATAGTTTGTGCCAAATTTTGACTAAAGATTTAACTAACAAAATGTTAATGCGTGTCAAGAAAAATTACCTCACTGGATTCGTATTTGAACATAGTTTTGAAAAATATAATGTTTGGTGACATGCGTGAACATTTTCTTAGTTTAATTTATGGTCAAAATTTGGCACGAAATACAATGGGGACCAATAAACCCGGACAGAGGTAGTATGTACTTATCCTGTTTGGGTCTAGGCCTTGCATTGCCAAACTTCGCCACACATTTTTGCCAAGCTTGCCTAAAGTTTTCAAAATGAGAAGGAGGTACACTTGCACACGGCTGTAGCGGTCGCACCACACCCTCACACGGTCGCTCCTGCACGCCGCGGTCGCACCGCACCCTCACACTTCGCTCCTACACGCCGCAAACCCAACCAAGGGAACGCACTCTCACTGACACGTGCTGTCGCATGTGAACAAACCAAACTCAGTCATCCTATCGCTGACACATAATTTTCGTTCATAGAGTATGTTTATCCAACCGTAGTATCCGTACGGCCAGTGCGGTGGTCTGTTGGGGAAGAAGAAGAGGTGAGGAAGAAGGAAAGAAGGGTTAGGAGACGTAGGATATTCATCCAACCGCCTGAAATGGTAGACTCAGGCGACTTGCATAACAAATAGTATGTTTTTACACAGCAAAAGATCCATAATAATAAAAACAACAACATAAAGAAAAACTATCACTGCTCACAGAAAGAGACGGCCTCGTCGTCTTTGGCTGCCGGCGCGAACCAACCGTCACTGCCGACGTGTGTCTCCGCACCGTGGTTGTCCTCGGCCTCCAGCTACTCGTTCAAGCGGAGCGTGCGGGCGCTCTGCAAGGACGAGAGCACAGCCCGGATCAAGTCGAGGACGTCCAGTTCCGCCTGCAGGAGGGCCTCGATGGCAACGGCATCCTCGCGCTCCGCGTCGAGTCGAGCCTCCGCCGCCCGGTTCAAGTCCAGGACTTTCGGTTCCGCCTGCAGGAGAGCGTCGATGAGAGAGGCATCTGTGCACTTCGCGTCGAGTCGAACCTCTGCCGCCCGTTTCAAGTCCACGACTTCCGGTTCCGCCCGCAGGAGGGCGTCGATGAGAGCGGCATCCGCGCCCTCTGCATCGAGTCGAGCCTCTGCCGCCCGGTTCATGTCCAGGACGTCCGGTTCTGCCTATAGGAGGGCCTCGATGGCAGCGGCATCCGTGAGCTCCGCCTCAACTTGAGCCTCCGCCGCCCGGTTCACATCCACGAAATTCGGTTCCGCCTGCAGGAGAGCCTCGATGGCAGCGGCATGCGCGCGCTCCGCGTCGAGTTGAGCCTCTGCCTCCCGGTCCTCCTTTAGTATCGCCATGTTGAACCGCTGGTCCGCCTGCACCATGGGGGACTCGGACGCCAGCACGAAATCGACGTCCATCGTGTCATACCCATCGGGGGCCTTCTGCGCCGCGATCTCCGCAGTGAACATTGATCGACTTCCTCCTCCTCGTAGCTTGGCTCCCAGAACTCGGGATTGGCCTGCCGCAGCGAGCTTGGGAACGGAGGTTCAATGGCGCCGACGACCGCCGCGATTTCTGCGGCGGGCGCCGGTGTCGAGATCTTGTAGTAAGTGATCTTGCGGCGCACCATGGCTTTCCGGTGTACTAGGGGACGCTTGATGCGGGATAGGGGATCGAAAGGTGGGGGAATGGGCTAGAGATTTGGTGTGGTTTTAGGGCAGTGGCTGGTGTAGGCCGAGCAGCGAAGGTTCTGGTGTGAATAGTGGTTCCGTGACGACCGTCAATCGGTTTTGACTGTACATCGCTCTTGTCGCGTTAGCGTTGCAGCCCGCACGCTGGACCTCCACGCCGCTCACCGAATGGAACGCGCTTGCCTTTATGCTGCCGCCAGGGACCGCAGTTGAGAGCAAACGGACGCCCCTCCCTCCCCGCCAAGCGCCATTTATCATACCACTACTCCCTCCGCTTTATGCGGAGTAAATAAAAAGAGGGAGTATACTACGGATGAGGATCCTCGACGTGGCTAAACCCATTGAGTAACCGACATGCGGGCCTAGCAAACATGGGGTCCGCCAAGAAGTGACCGAAAGGGAGGGTAAGGCAGGGAGACCTACGCCGAGGATCCACTTCCACTATACTCGACCAAATGTTAGAGTAATAATATATGACATGCAACTTACACAAATGTTAGAGTGATAATATATGACATGCAACTTACACAAAGCATACAGGTCTAATGCATTTTTCGAGGCTAACTTTGACCAAATGTTAGAGTAATAACATATGACATGCAACTTACACAAAGCATATGGTCAATTTCAGATGTGAAAGGAGTTTCCAATGATATAATTTTCACATTATACATCTCATGTACCCTCCGCCTAGGTGTGTATGTCATCTTACGAAAACCAAATAATCCCAAAACACGAGGCGCTGTGCATTAACTTCTACCTCGTTTCTTGTTTCTTGACATATGAACCAATAAGAGATGAGGGTGTGCATGCTTTTAATGACCTGAGACTATCAAACATGACATGCAGTGGTTAGTTCATTGCATGCAATACTATTAATTAGCAAATAAAAATTAATGTCTCTCGTTTTCCCCTCCTCCTTTGTCACGGTGCACAGCCTAAGATGACTTACTCACCTATGTGAAAGGAGTACTATTAATCTTGTCAATAGTCAAATTGGAAACCATCTCGAGTAAAAATCTAGGAGTACGTATGAATCTAACAATATCGAATGGGCATTGTTGAATGTTGATACCTTTTTTTATCATAGTAGAGATACTTTGACCACACATAAAACTTATATGTAAGGTAGAAAGGATAGGAGGGAGTATATTGTACGTTCAAAAACGAAACAAACATTGAATACCCTTTATATATGATTTGCGGATGCTATTTTGAATCCGCCTTAGGTATCACGTGCCCCCACTCGTTCCCTCTCGATTTCATCTCGGGGTCCGGAGATCTATTGAAAGAGTACTAGGGTGGGTACATGCGAATGATACTCGGCGGAATGTTCAAATGAGGCATGCGGGTGGATGGACTCGACTGGAGGGCGACATGATCGATGGAGAAGAGGGTTGGAGAGGAATGAGAAATAAGCAAACGCCACATGATTACACTTGAATGGCTCAAATAAACAATAAGTTGTCTCGCTTGGCCTACATAGTGAAAGGCCTAATGCGCAACGCGGAGCACTGACGCTCGAATATGGCCGGGAAAACAGGGAAACCGACATGTGGGGCACACCCGTCGGGACGATGTAGCACAGACTAGTCCAATGGAGGAGCTGGCCCACGACCTCCTCGCCACCGACAACCGTTCATGTGGGTCTTTGGGGACAACAACGGGGCGCAGCTCCAGCACCGCCTCTGGACACGGCGACCGTAGTGAGCGACACGCTCATATCATCGATAGACATGGTCAGTTTCAGTGTGCCGAGGGTGGCGTTTGTGATGTGGCACGACCAACGGTATGTTTGGTTTGTGCCCAAGGTTGCCCCATCAAAGCAAAGGGCATCTCCAACGTTGCCACGACCGTAGCTGACTACCCTGGCAAACCAAAGCCTTCGTCCCTCGCGCCGTCGCACGGTGTGTTCCCAGCCGGCGCCAGCTGCCAGCATTCATGCCGTCCGTTTGTATGTCGTCGTTAAGAGGCTCGGTGCCCGAGGAACCAACTCCGGCGACTTAATGACGCACCCGGACGCTTGGCCTCACCGTAATGCGCTACTTAAAGTGGCAACACCCAGCTAACCTCCACACCATAGCGCATCGTCCTCCTACCTGACACCACATCCGCCATGACCGCAAGTGCGAACGCTCATCGGGAGACCTTGTCTTCGGGGATGAAGCTCGAGGTCGCCGCTCGCCAAGTCGCCTCGCGACGCAATAGCGGCGTAGCCGGACGCGACGCGACCGCACAAGCGGTGGCTACGCTGGCGGCCGACGACGGAGCACCGCCACCACTCGCCCTACTTGCCGCCGCCCAACGTCCCGCACCGCCGAGGTCGGGACTCCTCCGAGGATGAGTAGGGCATGGAGGCGGCAGGCATGGTGTGCCAACTGGCCGTCCGTATCCGTGTTCTACTCTTTCTCGCCGGAGACCGCACCTTCACTTCACGGGTCTTGAACCCCGCCCCATACATAGAGATCGCAGATGGAGGACGTCGGTCGCCACCGTAGAATAGGTTTAGGGTCGGGTTTCTTTTATTTTTCTGTCTTATAAAAGCTCGAAATGTAATGAAAATCTGCCGTGTTTGCATTAATCTCGACCAGTGTATATGAACTTTCACAATAATATACATATTGTAGGAGTACTAGTGCACGGAAGATCAAGATCTTGTGGGAGAAAAGGATGAACGAGGGAAAGCCTTATCTGCAAATGTGGAGAGGAGTGCGGGTAAATTGTCATAGTTTCCTTCCTATCCGTTAGATATAGATCGGACGGCCTATATTACAGGATGAGAGGCACACCATTATCACCAACTCTGCTTTTTATTGAACCGAGACAAATCTAAAAAACCCAACTAAGCCAACCTCCCAACATATCGCGCGGGAAAAGACCCGGTCACGTCATTTTAGTCGGGATTACCGGATTACTAGTAGTAGTATCAATGGATCACGCGAAACAACATTTTTTTTGAGGGGGCGAAGCACCTAGTTTAAAAGGAAAAAAGGCGGTACACTCACAGCACTCCTGTCACGGTCGCATTTCACCCCACACACGTTCGGTCCTGCACACAGCTCACACAAACGGAACGCGCTTTGGCTTGGCTCTTCACTGACACGTGGGACTGCACTTGGAGAAACCGAGCATGCGCCAAACTCACCCCGCCCACCGCGCGAAAATCCTCCCCCCCCCCCCACACAAAAATTCTCCCCAAATTTGATTCAACCGCCCTTCGGCCAAATATTTCCCAAACCCCCTCCCCGCCCCCTCCACTCCATTCGCTCCGCCAAAGCCGCCCTCCCCCCGCGCCGATACATTGGCGCCATGTTCGTCGAGGGACGACGGCGATCCTCTCGCCCCACAAGACGCTCGAGACTGCCGTCCTTCAGCCGCGCCGCCACCTCAGCTACGTTCTTGTGGAGGCGCGACGGCGGTCGCCGCCACACCGGGCAACGTTCGTGTGGAGACGCACGGCGGTCAGCTTCTCCCACTTGACGCAGATTCTAGACTTAGGCCTCGCTCATGTCGGTGTAGTGCTGAATGTTAGCTGATAGACGCCGTTAATCTCCTTTGCTTTGTCAAGTAGTTTATCGTCAATATGCTCTGCTTAAGAAGCTTCCTTGCCCTGTTCTGCACTCAATCTGCTTAGCTGAGATGGCATGCCAAGGCCAATTAGTTGCTAAAATATCCTGTCATATATTTATTGTGACGTAGATTGCCATGGTCTAGTAGCCAATCTGTTAGGTGAAATAGCTCTACACCGTTTTATACTCGATCTTTGTTGCTGTGATGGCCTTCGATAGTTCGATGGTTGTGTGCTCGGGCTCATTGACTGCTGAAACAGCCTGCCATAATTTAGCACTCAAATATGTTTGCTGAATTAGCTTTACGTATGTTTCGTTACTTAGATCTGCTCGTCCAAATATCTTGCCATAGCTTTAGACATCGACCTTGGTATTTTTTTTCTGGACTTCATAAAAAAGCATATATGTTTTTCCTGTAATATCTAGTAGAAGAACTAATTAGTATGTCTAACAGATGGACAGGACTTGGATAACTTCTGCTCGAAGATTCTCCGCTGCATATGTCGAGGGGGTTGAAAACTTCATCAAATTTATCAGAGCTGAGTACGGTGGTCCGAAATCAGATGTGCTCTGCCTGTGGAGCAATTGTATGAATTCAGTTACAAGACCCCAGTCAACTGTGCAAAATCATGTACACTTGTATGGGATGTCGGTCACATATACTAGGTGGGTCCATCATGGTGAAGCTGTGAACGTCAATGTTATTGACTACGTGGAAGCAGCAGATCACCATCTTGATCTGCCTGATGCTCAGGTGGAATAGGAGGAGGAGGTGGTGGTGGCGGAGCCAGTGAGTTTGACCAACATTGAAACAATGCTACGAAATGCTCGTGCATTCCGTGAACTTTCACCTGCAGAAGAAAAACGGTGGGCCCGCATGTTGGAATAATGCAACATTGCTGTCACCCCAGGAAATAAGCTGTCAGTATTCTCAACTATGGCACCTTTCTTCAGGTGAAGACATCTGAGCGGATGACCAACAAATCATTCAATGCGATGTTGGGTGCTTTCCGCAAATCTTTCCCAGATGCGTCTGAGCTGCCACACACCTATAGTAAAATGAAGAATTTCTTTCGTGCAGTTGGAATTGGATATGATATGATCCATGTTTGTAAGAATAATTGTGTTCTGTTCCAGAAGGATTATACCAATTTAAGTGAATGCCCGAAATGCAAATCATCAAGATGGAAATATGGCGATGCTGTGAAGAGGGTTCCTCATAATGTTCTGAGACATTTTCCAATTACACCAAGATTGCAGACGTTGTTTCATGATGCTGAAACAAGGGAGGATGTACTGTGGCATTCTAGGAACCAGAAGTACAGAGATCAGAATGTAATGAGCCATCCATCTCATGGAAGTGAGTGGAAAAGCTTCAATGATAAACACAAAGAGTTTGCTGCTGACCCGAGAAACATTAGACTTGGCTTAGCTTCAGATGGATTTAACCCATTTGGCCACAAGAGCGCCACATATAGCATGTGGCAGTGCTTGTTATCCCTTACAACATGCCTCCAAATGTCTCGCACCAAAGAATCAAACTACATGATGGCCTTGCTCATCCCAGTCCAAAAAGTCCTGGAAAGGATTTTGATTTGTTCATGGAGCCTCTTGTGGAGGAACTTCAACAGCTATGGAAGGGTGTTCTCACTCGAGACCTATATAGCAGCCCACCAGCTGATTTCTTTCTGCGTGCTATTGTAATTTGGTGCCTCCATGATTATCCGGCTTTGGGCACTATGTCAGGGCGAACGACACATGGTTACAATGCATGTGTTCGCCTCCATGATTACTTAGCAAGATCGGTTAAATTGGACTCCGCCGTTTCCTTGCCAAGGACAAGCCGCATCCTAGAAAATACCGAAGAAATGTGTTCAATGCAATGCATGAAACCCCGATGCGCCAAAGAGGCTCACCGCCGTTGAGTTGCAAGTGGAATTATAGAAGGTCAGGCATATTACACCAGGAAACCATCCTGGTAATGGTAGCGGGAAAAGGAAGCATGGCACGGTAGAAGAGACATTATTGTTTACCCGCAGGTCCACTTTGTGGGACTTGGAGTATTGGAAAGGTTTGGATCTGCGGCATAATCTTGATGTGATGCACATCGAGAAAAATATATGTGACAGCATTATCGGCACACTTCTTAACATTGAAGGCAAGACGAAGATACCTTAAAATCTAGGATTGATTTGACACACTGGTATCGTAAAGGATTTGCAGTGCAAGATGAAGGTAAACCACGGATATGGCACCAGTTGTATGCCTTGGACAAGGTAAAAGAAAATAATTCTGCGAGGTCCTCACACGTGAGATTCCCACATGGATTTGCTTCCAACCCCGAAAGGAGAGTCAATGCAGATGGAAACAAGGTACAAGGGTTGAAAACTCATGACTGCCACGTCCTACTTCAAAGGGTTTTACCTGTTATCCTTAGAGGATTGGGCCGCCCTGACTTATACAGAGCAGTTGCAGAGTTGGGACAATTCTTCATAGAACTCTGTAGTAGAAATATCAGGATAGATGCTTTGGAGCGCCTTAGAGACAATATACCAACTATCCTATGCGACCTTGAGAAGATATATCCTCCAGCCTTCTTTGATGTGATGTTGCATTTGGCTATTCATCTACTTGATGAGGCACTTCTTAGAGGTCCAGTACAGTATGGCTGGATGTACCCTATTGAAAGGCGGCTAGGCACTTTCAAGGGCTATGTTAGGAACAGAGCTAGACCCAAGGGTTCCATTGCAGAGGCCTACATTGCTACAGAAGCATTGACATTCTGCTCAAAATACATTGAAACAGCTGATCAGCTTAGCAAAAAGGTGGGTGAAGACAATCCCGGGCTCAATGTTTTCTATTATTCTGTTCGAGTTGAAGGGAAGAGTCGACAAGAGGACAAACCTAAATATTTGGACAAAATGGTTTGGTATGTGTTGAATAACTGTCCTGAGATACTACCTTATATCAAGTAAGTGCAGTACTGCAACTTATACATCGTAATCTACTAAACTTGCAGCACATTCTTATATATTTAGATGTTTGACGCGATCACTATGTTGTGCAGCATGTACAAAGAGGAGTTCTTCGCCGCAAAATCCAAGAAACATTGACAAACTGGTTATGGAAGGATTTGCGTAAATGGTTCAAGAACCATGTAAGCTTTTGAAGTGCAATCACCGGCTTTTTTTAATATATTGAGTACATAAGATGATCAGCTTGTCTATTTTCTAACCATAGGTTAAGAAGATGCGGAGGATGGGCGGCAGTTGATGATGCCCTTTACTCACTAGCAATGGGTCCCGATACTCGGGTAAGACATTAAGAATCTTGCGTTGTTGGAGATGTGCGCTACAACACCCTTGCACGAGACGAAGGCGTGAAGACACAAAACAGTGCCATCATGAGCGCGGATACGATGACAAAGAGACAACTGAAATGTATGCTAACATAATGTACATTGTTCAGCTTGTAGTATATCTCAGATTCGAGGATCATCGGTGTGTGGTTCATTGTGATCTCGTTGGTATAACCTGTTTTCCGTGATCGCAAAACCCATAGCTGATGATTATTTCAAATCCATCAATGTCAAGGCGGCGTACTGCACCAATGAGCCTTTTATTTTGGCAAATCAAGCAACACAGATATTTTTCTTGGAAGACACATTTGCACGTAGCGATGATCGGAGAGTATTGCAAAGGTTTGAGCTGAGGAATTCGCTTAATGAAGTTGCACAACAAGATGATGCTTACACTGCTCCTGATGTACAAGATTACACAGATGTTCCTAATATCTTTGAGAACCATCACGTCAATGACGCCGGCGAAAAGATTGTCTGTCGTGCTGTGGACATACAAGAGTTGATCAAGAAGAAGCCAATGTTCGAGGACGTTGAGGACGACGAAGAAGATGACACCGTGGGGAATTACGATTCAGACTAATACACATGGCGAAGATGTTGACGATGCTGCTGTGGATGATGATTACATTGCTTTTGTCGATTTGCTCGCCGAAGACGTTTTTTTATCTACTATGTGAAATTGTGTTTGCTATGACAACTGAAACCTGATGAACATGTTGTTTAGTATTTTGCTGTGAGAACATCACTTGTTATGTATGCTGATTTGTGTTTGGTGATTGTATGACAACTAAAACACGACGACATTGTTGTTTAGTTGTACTCATATTTGGCTGTGAAACTTGAATTTGATGACATAGTTTGTTGTTGTACTGCAATTTGCTCGACGCCTTGAATGAGAACAAAGCTGACCCCGACAGGCCTCTGCTATCTATTTATTTATATGAGCAAAGGGGATACCCCTGATTTCCGCTAATAGAAATCATTAGATGTTCACAACACTACGCCCAGCCTCGCTACACAGGTTTCATTCATTACTAGTTTCAGCAAAGTGCTCATGTCGTAGCTAATCGAATACATCACGAAAGTGCTACATACACTACAAATAAAGAGACAATCATCCTACAGAGCACATCGATTTTGCTCATTATCTTCACAAGCTCTTTCATCTCCTCATTGCTGTCAAGGCCGTTCAGCAGCTGTTGCTTGGCCATGATCAGAGGAACTGCATCTTTAACCTTCTGCTCTGGATCTTCCTCTTCTGATGAGAGGAACTTGTCCAACACCCCAACCGGCTCGTATTGGGATTCCTCGGCTAACCAAATAATCAGCGTAGTTGCATTCCCCACATCAGCAACTTCCCGTAAATACAAATCACACGAATCTTCCCTTTTCTCGCATTTAATCAAATTGGAAGATCATCAACCAAACTATTAAAAAATCAGCAACTGAAAGCAGCGAACAACACTTAAACATATTATTACCCCATGATTCGGCATTTGTAGAAGACTCGCCAGGGTTGCGGATTGTGGTTGAGACGCGACGGTGACTCGCGTGATTTGCAGCAGTGGCACCATACCAATGGCAGCGGTTGCGATGAGCAATCGGCTGCGGTGCGCGTGCGTGGCGGGGTGTGATGAGACCCACAGCGATGGTACGGGTGGCGACTTGCGCGATATCTGGTTGTTGCTCGTCAAGAGCAGTGGACGAGCAGCCAGCGGACATGGTTGCTGCGCCGAGCTTCGATGCTAGGCGAGTAAGTAGAGAAGAGGAGAAGCTAACGTTGGATATGTCGGTTTCATTACTTGCGAGTAGCATAGCACCATATATAGTCATAGTCTAGGTTTGGATTCAACCAGCCATGTGAGCACGCCTTTCTTTTTTCTAAAACTCGCAACGCCTCTTTATTGGTACACTAGCTTGTTCAAGACGCCTTCCCAAGTCTTTGATTTTATTTCCTTTTTTGCAAGGAAGGAAGGAGGACAAAATTGAGAGTTCCTCGGACTTGAACCCAAGACCTCTCGGTTGAAAACCAAGGGTGCTAGTCACTTATGTGGCTTAACGTTCCTCGTGAGGAGGACGCGATTTAACGATTTTCCTCGCAGTTTTCTTCCTATATATAGAAAAGTATGCTACTTGGTGTCCGCTTAGTAAAAACGACAGCCAACCTTGACTGCTCGATTGACATTCAACGTCTGTCGCGCTTTCTTCGCTCTTCTTCCTCGAGCCGCTAAAAGCTAAACCAGCGCCGGCGGGACCGCCTGCTCCCGCCTCCCACAGTTGGTTGTGATCTTCCCCGGCTCCTTTTTGTTCCCGTCCGAGGCCTCACCATCATCCTCCGCGCTCGCCACGGTGCCGCCCTCCGGTGTTGTCAACATGGTCAACAACCGAGAGGAATAAGGAGATGACTATACATGGTGAGGATGATAGTAGGGACCCAGCAGCTCGCGCAGTAATTTTGTTTTTTCGGGACGGAGAAGGGTATCAACTGGGTTGTGCGGGACCCGTGGCCCGTCTAGCCCAGGCTTTTATTTCATATGTTTAGCACATGACCAGCCCAATTTGTTTTTTTTCCTTTCTAAAAAATGGCTAGCCAGCTATTTTGTTTTTTTGCAAAATAACCAACATAGGCCTACTTGCTTTTCTACGCCCTGCTGGGCCGGAAATCTTTCAAGACGAGGAGGGATGCATTTTGCCCAGAAAATGGGCTATAAGTAATAAGAAATGGGCTATAAGTAATAAGAAATGGGCTATAAGTAATAAGAAATGGGCTATAAGTAATAATAAATGGGCTATAAGTAATAATAAATGGGCTGTAAAATGAAAAAAATACAACAACAGGCAATTAGTTCCCAAATATTATTTTCTTTCGGATTTTGATATTTCAAATTTCATTGTTTTTTTGCGGGTAAAATTTCATTGAATTTAAATTAAGGTATACTTAGATTTAAAATTAATTTGAATCCGGCTAGAAATTTTGGGCTGTATGCTGTTTGGGACAGATTTGGAGGCTGACTTGTGGGTCTACTAGGTTGACGGTACTTTGGATTTGTCAACTTAGTCCATTAAACGATTCTAGCAGCAAAGGACTGCTGGATGTTAATCCAACGGCCGTGTCGCTTCTTCAATATCACATCTTCTTGCTCCAAATTACCAAACCAGCTCCGTGGGACTGCTCGCTTCCCGCCTCCCGTGGCGTGGCTGTCTGTTGCCGCACAGCCGCACCGCCTCCCTACTTCATTGCTGGCCGTGCCATTCCTCTACTCACCCACACCTCCTGTTATTTTTCGCAATGGCAGCCGACCAATAAACCTCAGACTCCCCATCGCGCAGGCAACCATTGCCGAGTCTTCCCCGCCCGTCGTCGTTCCTTCCTAGGCCTCGCCGCCGCCCACCGCCATGCTGCTCTTGGCGCGGCCTGGTCAACATGGTCAACGAACGACACCCATCGGCCGTGGACTGTACGCGCAAAATAATGATTCCTCCACCTGACAGCTGAGACCCACCGGAAGGGCCTCTGTATTTCGTGAAAAAACGTTCCCCCCGCTGACATGTCGGACCAACCAGCTATATGTTCGCACGCAAGGAAGTGCCTCCTTATTACGCACAAAAAAATGAATACCCACCCTGCTAGATGGGACCCACCATAGTGGGAGGATGACTTGTGGGCCAACTAAGGCCTCGTTCGGTATGCAGGTTAGTAAAACAAAGGAATATAAAACCACACAGGAATAGCGTTGGCTCTACAGTTCAATCCTGCGGGTCCCCAAAACAGGGTAATAAGAAAAGAATCGATGTTCGGAACGTAGGAAAACTAAGAGGAGAAATCTACACAGGGTAGCCCCAGCCAACGTTTTTTATATGTGAAAAGGTACAGCTCAGTGCGTGCAGCTTGCACAAATCATCTGTTCTGCCAGGATGTGGGTCCCGTGTAGATGGTTGAAGCAGGCTTTTCCTTCCCCGTGCCTCGGGCCTGTGCAAAAACAAGAGCTCAGGGCAGATGTTATTTTTCCTTTAAAAACTATGGGTGGATGAGACTTACCGGAGGATGGCCCGACAGCTATTCCTACGTTCCGAACGCTGCCAAGGAAAAGGTTCCTACAAAAACAGTGTTCCTCTAAAATTCCTGCGCATTTCCCATGAACCGAACGGAGCCTAAGTTGACGGGGATGGAGGGCTTTGTCAACTTAGTCAATATGAACGATTCTAGCTCCAGTGACCGTACGATGTCCATCCAACGGCCATAGTGCTTCTTCAACCTCTGGTCTTCTTGCTCTAGCCGCCCAAAGCAGCGCCGGTCATGCCGCATGCTCCTGCCTCTCGCGCCCGGCTGTGATGCCGCGGAGGCCTCACCGCCCCCTACTACTCCCACCGATGGCCCAGGGTATCCCTCTACTCACCCACACCCCCTGTTATTCTGTGGCGACGGCAGCCTCACACCGCAGCCGAACCAGTGAACCCTCAGATTCTCTCCGCGCGGGCTACCACCGCTGCGTCTTCCCCGCTCCGCGTCGTCACCTTCCTAGGCCTCACTGTCGCCCGCACCACCGCCCCGGTGCTCTCGGTGCGGCGTGGTCAACGTGGTCAACGATCGACTTCCATCGGAAGAGTATCAGACGTGGAGAGGCCGATTTGGGTCCAGCGGCCGCAAGGAAGTGCCTCCTCATTACATGCAAAATCATTATTCCTCCACCGACAAAGAGGGACCCACCGGACGGGTCACCTTATTTCACGAAAAAAGTTTCGATCTGCTGGGACCCATCGGACAGGCCAGCGATTTCGCTAAAAAAAAACGCCTCAAGGCTGTTCCGCCGACCCACCCGAAGTGCCTCCTTATTACGCATAAAAAATGAATACTCCCTTGTTAGCTGGGACCCACCATGGTGGGTGGCTGACTTAGGGCCTACTAAGTTGATGGGACGGGGCCTTTGTCAACTTTAGTCAATATGAACGATTCTAGCTCCAAAGGACCGACGATGTCCATCCAACGGCCGTAGTGCTTCTTCAACCTCTAGTCTTCTTGCTCCAGCCGCCCAAAGCAGCGCCAGTCGTGCCGCATGCTCCTGCCTCCCGTGGCCGGCTGTGCTGCCGCGGAGGCCTCACCGCCCCCTACTATTCCCATCGCTGGCCAGGCCTGCGGCGACGGCAGCCTCACACCGCAGCCGAACCGGTGAACCTCGATTCTCTCCGTGCGGGCTTCCACTGCCGCATCTTCCGCGGCTCCCCGTCGTCCCCTTCCTAGGCCTCGCCGTCGTCCACCGGCCTGGTGCTCTCGACGCAGCGTGGTCAACGTGGTCAAGGAACGACTTCCATCGGACGTGGGCTGTACGTGGAGAGGCTGACAGCTGGGTCCACGGCCGCAGCAAGGAAGTGCCTCCTTATTACGCGGAAAATAATGATTCCTCCACCTGACAGCTGGGACCCACCGGACGGGCCACTGTATTTCGCGAAAAAATGTTTCCCCCTGACTGCTGGGCCCACCAGCTACATCTTCGCACGCAAGGAAGTGCATCCGGGCAAAAAAAACCAAAATGATTCGCCCCCCTGACTGCTGGGACCCACCAGCTACATCTTCGCACGCAAGGACGTGCTCGATACCGGACCCACCTGGTCGAAGCGCACGAAGCGTTGTCATTCTGGTCGCGAACGGTATGCATATATATACTGGTGGATGTAGAGGCGCCGCGCGTCGTAGTAGAGGCACGCACGTAGCATGTACACGTACGTACAACGGCGAGGGTGCAAGAAAGAAAATATGGCCACGTACGTACATACGGGCAGGGTCTCTAACGCCTATCGTGCATACGTACATGGCTGGGTCGGAACGGAGAAATAGCATCGTCGTCATGTTCATGGGGAGCCAACCGGCTGGGTCGGAACGGAATGCGTGGTCGTTGAGGGAGTCCTGGATTAGGGGGTGTCCGGATAGCCGGACTACCGTCATCAGCTGAACTATCATTGGCCGGACTATCATCATCGACCGGACTCCAAGACTATGAAGATACAAGATTGAAGACTTCGCCCCGTGTCCGGATGGGACTTTCCTTGGCGTGGAAGGCAAGCTTGGCGATACGGATATGTAGATCTCCTACCATTGTAACCGACTCTATGTAACCCTAGCCCTCTCCGGTGTCTATATAAACCGGATGGCTCTAGTCCATAGGACACAACAACAACCCTTACAATCATACCATAGGCTAGCTTCTAGGGTTTAGCCTCCTTGATCTCGTGGTAGATCCACTCTTGTAAACATCCACAATATCAATATCAATCAAGCAGGACGTAGGGTTTTACCTCCATCAAGAGGGCCCAACACTGGGTAAAACATCGTGTCCCTTGTCTCCTGTTACCATCCGCCTAGACGCACGTTCAGGACCCCTACCCGAGATCCGCCGGTTTTGACACCGACATTGGTGCTTTCATTGAGAGTTCCTCTGTGTCGCCACCGATAGGCTTGATGGCCTCTTCAATCGACAACGACGCAGTCCCTGGTGAGACTTTTCTCCCGGACATATCTTCAGATTCGGGCGGCCGACTGCGGGCCAACTCACTTGGCCATCCGGAGCAGATCGAAGTTACGCCCGGCCGTCAGTCAGGTTTGAAGCCTAAACTTCACGGCCGATATCTGCGGGGACTTGATCTTCGATGGATCTGAGCCACGCCGAAAGCGTGCAAGCGCGATCACGATGGGCATGACCTAACTCTGCCGCCGGACAGCACCTTTGAGGTCGACACGAATCCGCCCGACCCATAGTCCGGAGCCGATCGCCGGATCGAGGACGGATGGCTGGACACCGCCGAGCTGCAACTTCTACGGCGATGGAGCCGAACACTTACCTTGTCCCGCATAAAGCTCACGACTCGAGGTGCCGGACTCGCCGACTCAACCTCCTGCGCCCTGCCATTCAAATCCGATTACGCCGATCATGGAATTCACCGCTGCGGACATCTTTCAGACTCGCCTTGGCGATATCATAAATTCATCAAGCATCTCTCGCTATCCGAGAACCCTGGCCGAATTCACGCCAAGATGGTTGGGACGCGGACGATGAAGAAATTCAGAGCCCACCCACCACCCACTTCGTAGCCACCGTCGACGATTTAACCGACGTACTCGACTACGAATCCGAAGACATCGACGGTATGGACGACGATGCCGGAGACTACCAAGAACCAGTGCATACAGGACACTGGAAGACCACCTCGTCATTCGACATATACATGGTGGACACCCCAAAAGATGGGGATGGCGAAGAAGCAACGGAGGCCGATTCCTTAAAGAAACAGCCCAAGCGCCGACGTCAGCGGCGCCGCTCTAAATCCCGCCACGGAAAGAATGGAGATTCCGGCACAGGAGATAATAACACCCCAGAAAGTGCCGAAGACAAGTCCCTCCAGCACGATCAGGGGCAGGAGGAGGCAGAAGCAAGCCCTCACGATAGGGCGGCAGACGAAGAGGTCGAGGATGACAATTACTTACCTCCCTCCGGAGACGAGGCAAGCCTCGACGATTTAATTAATTCGGCATGCCCGAGGATCCCGTCGAACAAGAGCGTTTCAGACGCAGGCTAATGGCCATGGCAAACATCCTAAAGAAAAAGCAGCAACAGCTTCAAGCTGATCAAGACCTACTGGCCGACAGATGGACCGAGGTCCTCGCGGCCGAAGAGTATGAATGCCCCTCCAAAAGTTACCCAAAACGCAAGTTGCTCCCCCGACTAGAGGAAGAAGCGTACAAACCGACATCACCAGCGCACAATACGGCAGACCGACCACCTCGTGGCTGCGACAGAGAGGCGTGCAAGCCCTCCAGCAAAACCGTACCCCGGCATCGCTCAAAAAGCATGAAGCTACGGGGGAACGCGCCGGACTTGCGGGATATATTGAGGACAAGGCAAGACAATCCAGATCTATCTATGGATCACGCGGCGCTCTAAGACCCACGATTTAATACCGTCGCTGGATACAACTACTCCGCCGGGCGAACACAGCAGCATAACGCTCTCTCGAGCTACGCCGCGATATTGCTCAATACAGAGGCGCCAAGACACCCACTATGCTTCACTAACGAAGTAATGGATCATCAAATCCTTGAAGGGTTTAAACCCGTTAATATCGAATCCTACGATGGCACAACAGACCCCGCGGTTTGGATTGAGGATTATCTCCTCCATATACATATGGCCCGCGGCGACTATCTTCACGCCATCAAATATCTCCCGCCAAGCTCAAAGGACCAGCTCGGCATTGGCTTAACAGCCTGCCCGCAGAGTCAATTGATCTTTGGGAGGACCGGAAGCCGCATTCCTCGACAACTTCCTGTGGCACGAGCAAAGCGACCACCGGACCGCATGACCTAAGCCACATAATCCAGCAGCCGATTTAATCGCCGTGCAATTCTTGACACGGTTCTTAACAAAGAAAAATCAAATCGTCGACTGTCCGGATGCAGAGGCACTCGGTGCCTTCAAACATAACATCCACGACGAGTGGCTGGCCCGGCACCTAGGACAGGAGAAGCCGAAATCCATGGCAGCCCTCACATCACTCATGACTCGCTTCTGTGCGGGAGAGGATAGCTGGCTGGCTTGCAGCAACAACCTCAGCAAAAACGCTGGCAGTCCGGATACCAAGGACCGCAATGGCAGGCTGCATCGAAACAAAAACAAACGCCGCATTAACGGCGACAGCAATGAGGATACGGCAGTCAACGCCGGATTACGAGGCTCCAAGCCCGGTCAACGGAAGAAGCCATTCACAAGAACCACTCCGGGCCCGTCCAATTTGGACCGAATACTCGACCGCTCCTGTCAAATACATGGAACGCCCGAAAAGCCAGCTAACCACACCAACAGAGATTGTTGGGTATTCAAGCAGGCAGGCAAATTAATCGCCGAAACAAAGGACAAGGGGCTACACAGCGATGACGAGGAAGAGACCCGCCGCCCGAACAACAGAGGACAAAACGGATTCCCCCTCAAGTTCGGACGGTAAACATGATATACGCAACGATATTCCCAAGAGGGAGCGGAAGTGCACTAAGGGACGATACTGCGATGGAGCCAAGTTACCCCAAAATTCAACCCATGGTCCTCTTGCCCGATCACTTTCGATCAAGAGACCATCCGACCAATATCCGCCATGGCGGATTCGCCGCATTGGTTTTAGACCCAATCGTCGATGGATTTCACCTCACGAGTCCCGATGGACGGCGGCAGAGCCTGAACCTGCTTTATCGGGATACAAGGCGCAAGATGGGCATAGACCCTTCAAGGATTAAACCTACAAAGACAACCTTCAAAGGCATCATACCAGGTGTCGAGGCCAATTGTACGAGCTCGTTACATCGAAGTGGTCTTCGGATCCCGGATAATTTCCGAGCGAGGAGTTAATCTTCGACATAGTCCCGCTCCGCAGCGGCTATCACGCTCTGCTCGCGGACGAACCGTTTGCAAAATTCAACGCGTGCCGCATTATGCATACCTTAAGCTCAAGATGCCAGCCCTCGTGGAGTCATCACGGTCAATGGAAACATGGAACGCTCCTCCGAACGGAGGAACATACAGCGGCTCTCGCGGCAGAAGTACAGAGCAGCCTTTTAAGGCATTTTCGAGTCCGCCGTTAAACGTCCGGACACGCCAAACGCTACCGAGCAACATCAACCAAGACCACCTGGCACGCTCCGAGCATCGCAGAGTAATGCGGCCTCAACCCCAGCCCTCGCAAAATTGTAAGACAAACTCTCCACAGACATAATTACGCCTGGAGATACCATGGGCATAGGGGGAAAGGCACAACCACAACAGACCCAGAGTGCGGTTCGACCACACCAGGGGCTCCCAAGTGTGTCGCTCTTTTTTCTTTTATTTTTCTCTTTTTATACAGAACTCGTCCGGCGGCGAACCTGCCGAACTCATGATGCAACAGCCAGGGGAAGGACAAAGGTCGCGATTTAACACTCGGTGGTCTCCATCACGAGCATTAAATTTGTTAAATACAACATTCCGCTGCCTACCCTCGAGGGAGATGCCTTTAATTCATCCAATCCCTTGCTTTCCGTGACTATTTATATCATTCCGCACTCATAGCATATCTTCTCGAATAAAATGCAGCACTTTTGCCCATAATTGCATTACCTTATATATATATATATATATATATATATATATATATATATATATATATATATATATATATATATATGTTCATTTATTTACATGTTGCACCTGTACATTTTGGTACGGCCAAATACACCAGGGCTTATGTTCTCCGCATTATGGTGTGATAAAGTCCAAACACTTTCACAAGTGCGGCACCCGAACTTATAGCATTATATGAATCGGCTCAATCATGTCTTGGATCAATAGTTGGGTTTGCCCGGCTCCCATCTTTGGCACCTTACATTCCATTCTATCGGCTAAGGTAGCACTGGAGAACCACTGCGATTGTGCCCGGTTGAGCCGGGTTAACGCCTCAAAGGAGAAAGCTAAAACTGACTGTCATGATAAAGGCGAGACTGGTCGCTGTTCGAGAGGTCCTTTCGGTCCTTAAAGACCTCGCCGCTTCGAGCTAAGTTCGGATAATGTCCGAAGGCGTGGATAGCGCCCTAATTCGGTCCTTTGAATACTAGGGGCTTCGCCGAAATTTAAAATTATAGAATTCTATGGCTAAGTGAGAGTGTTCAAGCACTATAAGTCCGGTGCCTTGTTCGTTGTGTTGAGCGCCCCTAGATGGACCCAAAATGGGAACAAGAGTGCTCAAGTTTATCCGAACACCCCAAAGACTCGTGGCATGGGGGCTGAAGCCGATGACTTGCCATCTCTCGATTTAATAAACGGCCGCATGAAGGTAATATTTTAAATTAACAAGCGTTGCTTAGCGATATGAACAAAGTTTTCAGCGCATGTGATAACACATTGCTAATTTACTCAATAATTACATCCTCGGGGCACTCATCCGCAATCTTGCGGGCACCCTTCAGACAGTCTTATAGTACATTTGGGCGACGATATTCCTTGCCCGCCTGGTGGCGCGTCGCTGATTAGCTTCTCCGCATCCAGCTTGCCCCAATGCACCTTTGCGCGGGCAAGGGCCCCACGAGCACCTTCAATACAGGCGGAGCGCTTGATAACCTCCACCTGTGGGCACGATCCACCAACCGCGCGACGAGGCCGAAGTAGCTCCCAGCCATGGCCTCTCCGTGCCACTGGCCGGACTATGAGGCTCTTCATGGCCTGCTCGGCCACCTTAGGAGCTCGACCAGCTGCTTCACCTGGTCGCTAGGGGCACCGGATGGCCGGCCTCAAGATCTCGAGACCAGAAGAGCTTCCGCTGAGCTCCCTCCTCGGCTCGGTAGAATGCGGTGGCATCGAGACACGCTGCGAGGCAGATCTGCAACGCCTCGAGAGCTCAATTCGGGTAAGTAACACGTAATTTACATTCACATGCTTGCTTTGCATAAAAATGCCTTACCCGCCGCTATCTACCTCACCAACTCAATCTCTCAAGGGACTTATGGGCATCGGCCTTGGCAGTTTTGGCACTTTCGAGGCGAGGCAAGCTCGGACTCTTGAGTCTTTGAGTCACGCCCAAACTCTCATGCTTTTCCATGAGAGCACGGAGCTCTTGCTGAACCACCGCCACCGCGCCTCTTGCTTTTATCGCTCTGCCTGCTCCATGGCGCGATTATGTTCGTCATGACACGGCCTCCTTCGTGGTCGCCACCTCGCTCGTGGCCCCGCAGCACCCATGTTATCCTTGTTATTTTTGTTGCAACCTAAATCCTTTTCTGTAAGGTACAAGTTCAAAGTGGTGTTACTCACCTTCCTTGTCCTGGAGCTGCTTCTGGCGCTGCCGAGCTCTTGCTCGAACCGCCGAGCTCTGCTTCAAAGCACCGACCTCCATGATCAAGGCGGCAGAGGTCAAGCAGCGCAGCCTGCAACCCATATTGTCATAATTTTTAGCAACCCTGCGATATCTTTTTTTCAGATCCTCATCCGCTTTTCTTCCCGAACACCGAACCGAGCATCAGGGGCTACTGTCTATGCGGTATTACATTGCATATTTTAACTTCTTACCTCAAAGCCCGATAGAAGGCTATCGAGGCTTCGTCAGCCGCTCTTAGCAAGCTGCACTTTTCGAATCACCGCACTCATAATAGTGCGGTGTTCTTGTTCGATGGAAGCGCTCCGCAGCGCCTCCAACAAATTGCCCGGCGCCTCCGGTTGGACGGAAGCCGCCGGCGTCACGGTCTTTCCCTTCATTCGAAGGGGCCGCCGGCCGGACCCCGGAACCGCCGCGGGATCTGATATGGAGTCCGGCGCCAAGTCCGGGAGGATGTCTTGTGGCGCCTCCAGAGCCTCCCCCTGATGGGTCCCTTCTTGGGATCCCACCTCGGCGTCCTCGATGTCATGAGGGGTGGAGGCGGTCGGGATGGAGTCTACATCCGACGGAGCCAACGACCCTTCGATGAAGCGGGAGATCATCACCGCCGGACTACAGGCAGCATGCGGCATCGAGAATGACACTATGTGACGCAGAAAAGAAATTATAAATCATTCAGAATCCGGATACTTACGATCTCGCCGAGGCCTGGCCTTGAAGGCCATTCTTCCTCGCCAATGATTATGTTGGCGGAGCTGTCCGGGAATAGTCCTTCCCTCTTGACCCTCGGCCTCCCCTGCTGGGGAAGCCTTCCTCTTCCTCTCTCCTCCTGGGAGAGAGTCCTCTTCTCCTCCTCGCTGGGAGGAGTCCGCCCAGACTCGTCGGACACCTGAAAACGGGAACTCTTCGAGCACCCGTGGCCTCCTTCTTGGTTTTCTTCTCCGGCACCACGTGCGGTGCGGAACCAGCAGCCTCGCTAGACGCGGCGTCTCTGGATTTTTCGCATAGGAGCCAGGCAGATAATCTGCTCAGCCTTCCTTATCCAGTCTGTCAAAGGAAAAGGGGAAATTAAAACCCGCATAGAGTCAAACTATGAAAAGCAAGTGTCCCGTAATGGGGTAGAATCACTTACCTCGTTGGCTTGGCGCTGCGAGCGAAATCCGCGATCTTCAGTCGCGGATGCGGGGGCTTCGGCGCCC
Organism: Aegilops longissima; assembly: GCA_021605205.1. Lineage (NCBI taxonomy): Eukaryota > Viridiplantae > Streptophyta > Magnoliopsida > Poales > Poaceae > Aegilops > Aegilops longissima. The sequence continues at coordinate 148,677,065 of CM038682.1, read as the reverse complement.
TTGAACAGCACCCTCCAGGCGCCTTCGTACATCGTGTCGAAGAGCCCGCTCAGCGCCTGGTGCTGTTCGGATCGAACTCCCACAGATTGAATGCCCGCTCTTGGCATGGGAGAATCCGGCGGACGAGCATGACTTGGACCACGTTAATCAGCCTGAGCTTCTTCACCAGCTTCTGGATACAGGCTTGGAGTCCCGTCAGCTCCTCCGAACTACCCCACAGCAAGCCCTTCTCTTTCCAGGAGGTGAGCTGCGTGGGGATACCAGATCTAAACTCGGGGGCCGCCGCCCATGTAGGGTCACGCGGCTCGGTGATATAGAACCACCCGATTGCCACCCTTGACGGATTCCACGAAGGCCCTTCAACTAAAGGACATTGGGCATCTTGCCCAACATGGCGCCTCCGACTCCGCTTGAGTGCCCTTCACTACCTTCGCTTGACATTGAAGGTCTTAAGCCACAAGTCAAGTGGGGCTGGATGCAGAGGAAGGCCTCGCACACGACGATGAACGCCGAGATGTTGAGGATGAAGTTGGCGCAGATCATGGAAATCCAGGCCGTAGTAGAACATGAGCCCCGGACAAAGGGTGAAGTGGAAAGCCCAGTCCAGCGGAGGAAGTGGGGAAGGAAACGACCCTCTCATGGGGCCTGGGGTGGGGATGAGCTGCCCTCGACAGCAGCCGGTGCGCTGATGTCGCCGGAGAGGTATCGGCGCCCAAGAAGTTTGGCGATGTGCTCCTCCTTAACGGTGGAGGCCAACCATTTACCTCCCGCCCGGACATGGTCGGAGAAGGTTGAGACGAGATCTTGCGAACTTGGGCGCTGGAGCTCGAAAGCGCGGAGATGGATAAGCAAAGGAGGAAGAAGGCATAGGTGAGAAGGTGAATCCTTATCCCTTATATGGGCGGGCGAAGTCTACGCGTTCCCAACCGGCCTGGTAAAACTTTCTTATCTCCCAAGCGTCACCATCAATGGCGCGGTTGGGTTACCCACGTCCGTATTGATGAGAATCCCGGATTAAGGGGAAACACGATCTCTGCTTCGACAAGACGTGCCAAGGAAACCGCTTCGCTAAATGCGCTGAGGTGGTAGAGTAAAAAACAATTTAAAATAATGGCTTGGTAGTGGCGTGACGTCATGCCGCAGAAAACGTCAGCAGATTGAACTTGTGTATATATTATTCTCTCTACGGTGGAATGTGGAATTTATTTTGCAGAGCCGGACACTATCCTGGTGTTCACAATCTTCTATCATTCGGAGGAGGAACCCGCCTTGCAATGCCAAGCAATATACGCGCCGGACTTATCGTCATTGAAGTCTGGTGCAGGGCTACCGAGGAGTCCTGGATTAGGGGTGTCCGGATAGCGGACTACCATCATCACCGAACTATCATTGGCGGACTATCATCATCGACCGGACTCCAAGACTATGAAGATACAAGATTGAAGACTTCGCCCCGTGTCCGGATGGGACTTTCCTTGGCGTGGAAGGCAAGCTTGGCGATACGGATATGTAGATCTCCTACCATTGTAACCGACTCTATGTAACCCTAGCCCTCTCCGGTGTCTATATAAACCGGATGGCTCTAGTCCGTAGGACACAACAACAACCCTTACAATCATACCATAGGCTAGCTTCTAGGGTTTATCCTCCTTGATCTCGTGGTAGATCCACTCTTGTAAACATCCACAATATCAATATCAATCAAGCAGGACGTAGGGTTTTACCTCCATCAAGAGGGCCCGAACCTGGGTAAAACATCGTGTCCCTTGTCTCCTGTTACCATCCGCCTAGACGCACAGTTCGGGACCCCCTACCCGAGATCCGCCGATTTTGACACCGACAGTCGTGTTCATCGGGAGGGCTTGGACGGAAGGCGATGGAAACAAGGCCTGGCGTACCGCACAACGGAGGAAACGGCCTTGTGTTTGACCGGCCATGTTCGAAACGGGGTCCTGTTGATCGGGAGGGGCCTGGCGTACCGCAAAACGGAGGAAACGGACCTCCTATGGTGGAAACGGGGGTCCTGTTGATCGGGAGGGGTGTGGCGTACCGCAAAACGGAGGAAACGGGCCTCCTACGGTTGAAACGGGGGTCCTGTTGAGCGGGAGGGGTGTGGCGTACCGCAAAAAGGACGAAACGGACTTGTGTTGGAGCGCCACGGTCTAAACAGGGGGAGTGTGGCGTCGCAAAACAGGACTCCACGGGTTCTCGCTCATCTCCACCGCCGACCACCTCCAGCCTCCACAGCTACCATCGACCTCTTCCAGCCTCTACGGGCTCCTGTTCATCCAGCCTCCACCGCGCGCTACTCCATTGGCTACTATTCAACCACCCCTCCACGGGCACCCCTCCACCGCTCACTGCTCATCCAGCCCTCGACACCACGGGTCCTGCTCAACCACCCTCCACGGCCACCCCTCCACATGTAATCGCTCATCCAGCCCTCCACACCACGGGTTCCTGTTCATCCAACCCCCCCCCCACCCGCAACGCTCACTATTCATCCCAGAGGCAGCATCGATCGGCTTCATTAGCAGCGAGAGCGGCGAATCGCTCCATCGGGTTGATTAACAGCCATCGATCGATCGCCGGGTTCGATGAACGCAGTAGCCTCAAGTGCAATCGCCTGGTTCGATTAGAGCCCAACGCGCCGCTTCGGCTTCGATTAGAGCTAACGCCCGCACACAGCGTGTACGCGAGAAAGAAGCGCATCGCTCCGCCCCCGACCTCCCACCGTAACCGGCAACTCCCCGAAATTTTCCTCCCCTCGCTTTTACCACAGTTTTTTCCATCATGGACGGCCTAAAGAATGTCATGCAGCTGCGTCTCCGGCCCTCCCAGGATGAAAAGCCCATTTTCTGTCATGATTTTTTGTCATAGAAGTAGGAGCCCACCACATCTATGATGATACCGGCCCAAAATGTCATGGATGTGTCTTTTTTTGTAGTGCTAGAAATATGCCAATCAGGCTGAATGTGCATTCAGCAATAGTAGTAGTATAGATGGACCATAAGTAGCACGCATCAGAAAGGGCCAAGATGCTGGCTAAAAAAAGGATGCTGTTGTAGCCAAAAAAAGTACAGCGGCCTGGCTTATGTATGTTAGTTGATATTATTGATCCTTATACTCTATAAGTGTTTATATGCCTGTTAGTTCTGTACATTCTTGGTTGATTGACTCGGTATTTGAATCTTGATACATCGCTTGTGTACATATCTAAATGGGAGTACACATTATCCTGCGTGTGACATTTGAGTTGGACATGAAGTGTTCCAAATATTCGAATTCACCTTAAACTGGATTATAGTTTCTGAATTTGAGTATCGACATTTGTAAACCATATTCATACATGACAGTGGAATACATCTTTGTCGTCCTTTTGAAGATATATAAAAACACATAGAATGATTTATAAAGATTCATATAGGAATACAAAATGGATTCGAATTTAGTTGCCAGGGTAAATGTGGATTCTTATTGTCCCAAAATTCGAAAGAAGCAGCAAAATGTCCACTCCCACGTCGGCTGCCCGAAGCCAAGTGTTTGGGAGATGGAAATTACTGTCTACCCATTACACGGACAATCCATTGGCCTGATTTCCACTGCTCTAAATAGGGGTAGGTTAGTAACTTCAATTAGACATGACACGACCGCCTCTGAGCCCATTCCAACACGGTGGGCGTCAAACATGGGCAGCAAAACTCATTTGATTCAAGATCGTCCGAAAGACCTCTGTTTCTCCCTCCATTCCCCATTCATACACGGTGGGCGGCAAAACAAACTCTCCTCGTCCAAAATCGATGTAGGCTAATATTTTAAATAGGGGCAGATGTGTAACTTCCATCAGATGTGAGACAACCGCCCTACCTGTTAGGCCCGTTCATACACCGTGGGCGCCAACCGTGGGCGGAAAAACACCCTCTCCTCGCCCGAAATAGTTACCGGCAAATATTTGGGAGATGCGAGATTACCGTCCTATCCCCAACCGATGAGACGTCCAAATTTCAAACGGGGACTAAGTTCGTAACTTTCCCATATTTCAGACAGGCACGTCCCAAAAACATGGTTCCCCGTACCTCTCCCTCCATTTTCCCATTCATACACCGTCCACGCTAGAACACCCCATCCCCACACCAGCCTCCGTCCGCCACGCCATCCATCGCCGCCGTCCTCCACCACATCCATCGCCACCGTCCTCCACCATTCCGGAGCGCCTACCAAGACCGTGTCGTCCACTGCTAGAGATGGACGTTTCTCATCCACGGCGACGGACCAATAGCCTTGCATCACGTCCTCTCGCTTCATCGGCGTCGTCGTCCTCTTTGCCGGGGCCGCTCACACGACCTCTCTTCCACTGCAACGGGACTTATCCCCCCGATGCACCCGTCTCCCGTTGCAGATCTGCTTCAACGCCACAAACAGCCATCGCACCCCCAATGCCTACACGCCGCCGCAAGAGAGGTCGTACTTCATATCTCCTCAACTTTTTGATCTCAACCAGAAAATAGATCTTAACTTGGGTGTGTAATTGGTCAGCTAAATGTTCCTAAATTACTTTCAAAAATGCATGTTCGCCGCTCGGGTGTGTATCTCTACAGGGTGCCCATGGTGGGCCGGCCCACCCTGGGATTTTGGGTCGTCCAGGCCACGATTCCCCTCTGTTCTGCTGCACGCTTCCGATCTCTACTCGCCCCCAGCCGCCTGCCTCGCCGGCGACTTGCCGTCCCCGGACGGCATGACTAGGAGGAGATGCCGGAATAACAGGAGGCCAGGAGCCGCTCGCCCAACAGCGTCACCGCTGCCCGGGTGCACCGCCATGCCTACCTTCCCAGTCCGTTCAGGGCTCAGGCGTGCAGCACCCACCAAGCCAACCCGATTTATCCTGAGATATGTCCTCAACACTCAGCAGCCACTCCTCATCACCCATTTTCTAATTGATTCGTTACTCGTTAGGCAGGACTGTCATTAGGGTTTCTTGTGTGCTCAGTGCTACCTACACTTAATGGTTCAGATGTATTTCGGTAATCTTTAGTACCTCTAAAGTTCACAGGTTTCTCAAAATTCCGGCCCTCGGAACAGAAACTAGTCATTTTGTATTGTTGATCATAGTGACATTGACCCAGATTACTACTGCAAGCCAGGTTTATTGATAATTTTACTTGTCTTTCTTACTCATTCGATATAATATCCAATTATTCACGTCGATTAGTTGCAAACAATAAGTGCTAGACAATCCTATTCATTCAGATTTTGGACGGTCTCTTACTGCAGTTACAATTCTGCATACTTGTCCTAGTAAGCTCACAAGTAAATGATTGATTCACTACATCTATGCTTGCCTTGTCATATTTGTTGTCAATATTCTTTTAGGGTGGACCACCCTGTTTCTAAATACTGGAACCATAGACATGAGTGAATAGTATTTCTCTATGTGATCTCTTCCATCATGTGTGGGTAACGAACACTGCATTGTATAGAAATAAAGTGTCATTTTCAGCTTTTACATAGGTTTCAATCTTTTACATGGAATACAATCTGCCTACTTGCTTTGTGTCGCACTACCAACACTCCACCCTTGAAGCTAAACATTACGCAACTCATAATTGCTTAGTTTATTTGTTCAAATATGAATTTCATATGATTCTAATGTTCCTACTTCAGTTTTGAAATATGTGCCTGCCTGTTATAGAGACATAAGGGGTTTATATTTCTGTGTGTGGTCTGGTCAGCAGGTTGGGGAGGTGAACTTTGCTTATGCAGGGGTTTATAGGGAGACACTCTCCAGTTGAATCCGCAATGTATTCCATAGATAATCTGACCACTTTTTATGTTTTCATGAATCTCAGATTCTGAACAGCATCATAATTAATATGAGCTTGCGCGCATGAAAAGAATAAAGCAGAGCAATGCCATGGCTGTCAAACTTGGCATTAAGCGACTGAAATCAAGTCTGGATGCAATGCAATGCAAACGCTCTCCACCTACAGATTCATGCTCATAATATGATCCTAACAGTGATTCTGAGCTAGAGGGAGACCTAAGTCAATGTAGCTCCCTAGTGGAGGAGTCAGAGGAAGATGCCCTATCTTATTCACCCATCAAGGTACTTGCTCTAACTTTCCAAGGTTACATTGCTCGCACATATCTTGCAACTGATGCTTTGCATTGCTTCTACTTTGTTGAACTGCCATTAGCTTAGTTTACACATCATGTATGTGAATACGCCCTACCTACCGATTTTCAGTACACATTCTATCTATCATCATACCATATTTATCCATTCAAATGTTGTTCTTGTGTATCAGACGTTGAAAAGGAAGAGAGCGATTGCTGATCGTGGAGGAGCACAAGCAAAGTATTTGGAAAAGGTAGTGGCACCTGATAAATCAAATAGCCCATTAGGTTTTGTTGCAATATCACCTGACCCACAAAATACCCCAACTCTAGCAGACTATAGCCCTACTACACTGGTCATTTCTGATGCCCCAACTCAACAGAACCCAACTGCAGCAAACAATATGGTTATGCCAGTTGACATAGCACCAGCTGTACGACGCAAAACCCCCATTCCAGCAATGAGTACACCAAATCCAGTTGCCAAATCCCTTGTCGAACCAGAGCGAGCCCCAATTGCAACAAATAGGACCCCTGTTCCATTTCTTCCCAGTTTAGAAGACGAAGCTTATGTTGTTGTCAGGAACTTTGTGCGCATCTTTCCTTCAAGGAAAGATTATACCGCAGACACGAACAATTTCCAGTCTTCCTCCTCAACTTACGCGCAAGTAATGTACTAATGTTATTCATGGTCATTACTGCATATGTTTCTGCTGACAGAACACACAAGATTTCATTCTTTTAAATAGGCGAGGAGCAAACTGGATTGTGATGACGAGCAAGGGTTGGTTGCTCTTTTCAAGCACTCGTTGATGAATTATCGTTCCTACTTGAGGCAAGCGCACTTCGATGGCAAGCCTCTGAGCAAAATTTTTGTAAAGTCTTCGGTGCTACATTTATCCAACAGTGACTGGAATAATCTTGTTACACATTGGTCTCGGCTGCAGCGTAAGGTACTGTCTATGATATAACATCACAATTTGAACTACATTTCTACATTTGCCTTAATGTCTCACTTGTACGAAAACTGTTAGCAGAAGAACATTCGTTCTCAAGGGATCACAGAATCTCGCAACTGTACTGCACACTGCATTTCTCTTGTGAGTACCTCTTGCCCTGTATGACCATACTTACTTTCATAGCTATTTGATTATGTAGCATCACTGCACATGTTAGCCTCGTAATCGTCCATTTGGTGGACATTATAAGATCCGTATGGACTCTTACATAAATTTAGAATCAACCCAATGCTTTTGAAGAGGTTTAGCTCTGCAGTCCTCTTGTAAGGACTGAACATGGTCTATCACTGTACTTACATTAACAGCTACTCCCTCTATCCCATAATATAAGAACGTTTTGTACAGTACACCAGTGTTCAAAACACTCTTGTATTACGGGAAGAGGGATTGGTTCATTTTGTAGCATTCTGCATATTATCTCCCTCACCCACCATTTACTAAAAAAGATCGGATCTATATTTAATCTTACCAACAAGTAGAATACATGCACAATGCCGGTCTGAAGTGTAGCCCATTGCTCTTGTCAGTACATTTTGTCCTGTAAGGCTTGTACTTCCAGGGATTGGTAGTTGATTATGTAGCATCAATCTACATCTTATCTTCATTATCCTCTATCCCTTCCAGTATTATCATATCTATAATTACTCTCTACAAAATGTAGAGTACAGGCAATGCTTATGAAGAAGATTCTGTGCTGAAATTCTTGAGTTATCCTTCCCTTGACATGGAGAAGGGCATTATAAAGCCGGTGTTAACTGTTAATGTAAGTCAGTCCTTCTAAAGCCTTTTTCCTCAACTGCTGTTTAATTTGCTCATACTCCCTATCGTTTACTGTTGTTTAGTTTGCTGTTTCTACCAAAATGCATGTTTGTAAGAATCGTAAGTTCTAAGTTCTACTTGTAAAACCAAATTCCTTATTCATACCATGCACATTACTTAATACTCCCTATATGTATGCTTGTTTTTGTGGATCTATAATCCAGTGTGTGGTGAAGCAGCCCACGTTTGCACCTTGTCATCTCCTGTTTTATATTACTAATGTGGCTGATGATATGAACAACATGCCATGCACATTATCCAAAATCGATACAATGATTTTCTTTGCCCTTCATCTATGCTTGTTATGTTGACATGGTAATCCAGTAGTGTGGTGAAGCTCCCCGCATTATGAACAATGCCAAATTATGCTATTGATATTTTGAACTTACTCTTTATTTTCTAATTTGAAATTGGATAGAATTGACAGAACAGTTATCATCTTTGTTTATACACGTGCAAAACCTGTCATCTCTCTTCTTTGTTTCAGGGTGATATGCCTGATGGCATGCACAAGTCTGCTGAAGGCTGTGAGACAAACCCAACATATATTGAAGCAAAGAAGGCAAAACATCTTGAAGATAGCGAGACAACCCCAAAGTCTTGTCTTGATGCAGTGTTCAAGTTACTTGAGACTAACAGTCACACAAGCTCACAGAATTCCTTGTCTGAATCAGTTCGACTTCTTCAGTCCCAAGTTCTAGCAGAAAGGCATTCTACAACTCAAGTTCGACTTGAAGTCCTATCTCTAAGAAAGATTGAGGAGAACACCAATCAGAACCTCATCGCTAAACAGCTACACCTGGAAGCTATGACCGACATGCTAGGCCGGTCTCACAGCCTTGCTCAGCAGCTTGCGCAGCAGTTCCCCCGCAAGGCTAACCTTTCTTGAACTGTCTTAGAAGTGGTCTCGGTTCATATTATTTTGTTACGCTGCAATGGTGCCCAACTTTTGTAATCTGCTTCTTCGTTGCGCTTTATGATCACTGGTGGCGAACTTCGATGCCCAGTGGATGTAATATACCTTAAATCCTTTATTGTATAGTGTAGGTTTATTCTTAGTTACTATGCCGTAATTTCTTTATTGTATAGAGTAGGTTTGTTCTTAATTCCTACTAGTTACGCAGCAACCCGAAATGAACCTCGGCCCATGATTGTGCGAATCAAATCTCGGGCTTTTAACGAGCCAAAATTGTCTCGGTCCTTGTTTGGCCCAATCAGATATTGGCTGCGAGCAGGCCGAATGCAAACCGGGCCGTAGTTAGGCCCAACTATATGACGGGCTTTTAACAGGCCAAAATTAATATTGGGCCGAAATGTTAAATGGGCCCTTAACATGCCAAAACTAATATCAGGCCGAATTACTAAGTGGGCCTTTAGCAAGTGGGCCCAAAAGCATAATGTCCAGTTGACGGGCCGAATCTGATATGGGCCATAATTGAGCCCAAAGCCTCTTAAAGGGTCGGACCTGATCTGGGCCGTAATTTGGCCCAGAACATGGTAGGCTTTTAACGGGCCGGATCTCATATGGGCCACTATTAGGCCCGGAGCATGGCAGGCCATTAATGGACTGGATCAAATACGGGCCTGCATTTGGCCCAAAACAAGGCAGCCAGTTAATGGGCCGACCTACTAGGGTCCTCAAAATCTTGTGGGCCTACAGCTAGGCCGGCCCATTAATGTCGGCAAAATCTCATGGGCCTTTAGTTGGGCCGGCCCATTATGATCCGCAAGAATCTTGTGGGCCTTTACCTAGGCCGGCCCGTTATGGCACACAAAAATCTTGTGAGCCTTTACCTGGGCCGGCCCATTATGGCCCGCAAAATCTTGTGGGCCTTTAACTGGGCCAGCCCATTATGGTCCACAAAATCTCGTGGGCCTTTAGCTGGGCCGGCCCATTATGGTCCGCAAAATCTTGTGAGCCTTCAGTTGGGCCAGCCCATTTAAACTTGATGGGCCGGTCCACGTGTCCACATATCATAGGCGCGTCTCGCCCATTGGATGCGTGACACCTGTGCCAACGCGGACCTGATACGTGTCTCCTCCAGCCAATGATGATTTTACACGTGGAAAATCCCCATTGGTCGGGGCTATTAACGGGTTATCGGATCCAAAACCCGAGCCGATAGCTTAACGGTGTTCCGTTACGGTGGATGCCACATGTCGGTCACCGTTGACGAAAGCACTTCTATGACACGCGATTTATCGTCATGGAAGTGGACACTTCCGTGATGATAATTTTGGTAATGTCATGGAACACTTCTATGACAGCACAGGTATGACTATCTTGATTCTGTCATAAATTTCTCATGGATGTTCATGCATGACCAAAAACGCGACCTACTGTGACAAACACGTATCATCACGGAAGTGTATTTTTTTTGTAGTGCCATGGGCCGCACAGCCATGTTAGTAAAAGTTTTGTAAAGTCTAGACTCGACTTCGGCCAACGAGTGTGGAAGGGGGATTCCTACAGGCAGTCGGCTCTGATACCAACTTGTGACGCCCCCGATTCAATCTTACACTAATCATGCACGTAAACGTGTACGATCAAGATCAGGGACTCACGGGAAGATATCACAACACAACTCTAAAAACATAAATCAGTCATACAAGCATCATAATACAAGCCAGGGGCCTCGAGGGCTCGAATACAAGTGCTCGATCATAGACGAGTCAGCGGAAGCAATGATGACCCAAAGGTATACGGGATCTATCGAACCGAACGAGGAGCGGAAGGAAATGATAAGCGGTTTTCAGCAAGGTATTCTCTGCAAGTATTGAAATAAGTGGTAACAGATAGTTTTGTGATAAGATAAATTGTAACGAGCAACAAGTAACAAAAGTAAATAAAGTGCAGCAAGGTGGCCCAATCCTTTTGTAGCAAAGGACAAGCCTGGACAAACTCTTATAGAAGGAAAAGCGCTCCCGAGGACACACGGGAATGTCATCAAGCTAGTTTTCATCACGTTCATATGATTCGCGTTCGGTACTTTGATAATTTGATATGTGGGTGGACCTGTGCTTGGGTGCTGTTCTTACTTGAACAAGAATCCCACTTATGATTAACCTCTATTCTCAGCATTCACAACTACAACAAAAGTATTAAGGTAAACCTAACCATAGCATGAAACATATGGATCCAAATCAGCCCCTTACGAAGCAACGCATAAACTAGGGTTTAAGCTTCTGTCACTCTAGCAACCCATCATCTACTTATTACTTCCCAATGCCTTCCTCTAGGCCCAAATAATGGTGAAGTGTTATGTAGTCGACGTTCACATAACACCACTAGAGGCTAGACAACATACATCTCATCAAAATATCGAACGAATACCAAATTCACATGACTACTAATAGCAAGACTTCTCCCATGTCCTCAGGAACAAGCGTAACTACTCACAAAGCATATTCATGTTCATAATCAGAGGGGTATTAATATGCATAAAGGATCTGAACATATGATCTTCCACCAAATAAACCAACTAGCATCAACTACAAGGAGTAATCAACACTACTAGCAACCGACGTACCAATCCGGGACTTGGAGACAAGAATTGGATACAAGAGATGAACTAGGGTTTTGAGATAAGATGGTGCTGGTGAAGATGTTGACGGAGATTGCCCTCTCCCGATGAGAGGAGCGTTGGTGATGACGATGGCGATGATTTCCCCCTCCCAGAGGGAAGTGTCCCCGGCAGAACAGCTATGCCGGAGCCCTAGATTGGTTCCGCCAAGGTTCCGCCTCGTGGCGGCGGAGTTTCGTACCGAAAGTTTGCTTATGATTTTTTCCTCGATGAAAGACCTCATATAGCAGAAGATGGGCATCGGAGAGCCAACAGGGGGCCCACGAGGTAGGGGCGGCACAGGGGGTAGGGGCGCCCCACCCTCGTGGCCAGGTGGGTCCCCCTCTGGTGAACTTCTTCCTCCGGATATTTTTTATTATTTCCAAAAATGACTTTCGTGGAGTTTCAGGACTTTTGGAGTTGTGCAGAATAGGTCTCTAATATTTGCTCCTTTTCCAGCCCAGAATTCCAGCTGCCGGCATTCTCCCTCCTTATGTAAACCTTGTAAAATAAGAGAGAATAGGCATAAGTATTGTAACATAACGTGTAATAACAGCCCATAATGCAATAAATATTGATATAAAAGCATGATGCAAAATGGACGTATCAACTCCCCCAAGCTTAGACCTCGCTTGTCCTCAAGCGAAAGCCGATAACGATAAATATGTCCCGATGTTTAGAGGTAGCACTTCTAGGGAAAAGGCTAGCAGCAGCGCGTGTTTTAGGTGTGTCAGTAGCACGGGGTGGGGCGCTACTAATAAGGCGCTACAGCTAACGTATAGCAGTAGCGCGTGGTCACCGGCGCTACTACTACACAAGTGTAGCGATGGCGCGTTATCTGGAGCACGCTGCTGCTAGTAGCTTGTAGCGACCAGACCGAATGGATCAAGTCTCGTGCTCGGTGTCATCCTGGATCAGAATGCCGACACCACACAAGACTTGAAGGATTTATAGCAGAGTAGCAATCACACACTTATTACATCGTTGTCCACAAGGAACTGAATACAAAATATGGCTTAAGGCCATCTAATAATAACAATGGAAGGCTTGGAAGATAAGCGAGTCCATCAACTCCAACGGCATCACCGAGTATAGAACCACGACCTACACCTTACTGTCGTTCGAAAAGTCTGCAACGTGAAAAGTTGCAGCCCAAAACGGGTCAGCACATGGAATATGCTTGGCAATGTAACACATAAGAGCAATGAATGAATAAGCCTACACTACATGCATATATGGCTGGTGGTAAGGCTCTACGTTACATTTGCATAAAGCTGATTTTTTCCTACATCAAAGGAATAATTTTATTTAACTATCATGGTGGTTGTTAAACATTGAGAATGGTTGTGAGATCCTCAATCCCAATTAAAAAGTACTCATCAAAACCCAATAACTTTTATTTAGAAGTAACATGTTGAGATTCACATGATATTCAATTACAGGATACTCAAATTGTCCATAACCGGGACACGGCTAATCATGATTAGTTTATACACTCTGCAGAGGTTTATGCACTTTTCCCCACAAGACTCGATCGCCTCCGCTTGGATCTCGTGACTACACGGTGTTTGAGAAACGGATGACCGAGACATAGTCTTTCGAAGCGCTTAGCACCTTACATGTGGGTAGACCGTACCAACCTACATCCCCTACATCAGCTAGCCTACCCGTAAGAGTTCGCACAACTTAGTCAACTACGCCAGAGCCCATAATTGGCTTGTGGCTGCACACGGAAGTTTCAGTTTGAATAATCTTATGATCCCTTAGAGCACGGGTGGCGGTCCGAAGAAATACAGCAAGTCTCGATGGAAACCAGGTGCCTCAATCCACCCAGATGTGTGTTTAGGTTGCCACCTTAGATAAACCATTAATTAACAATCTCACATCTGTCATGGATATTCACTCACCCAATCCACGCCTACTAGCATAGCATGGCATAAACAAGCAAACGAGAAGTAACTCCCAAGGTTTCATAAGTAAAACAGGTAATAGGTACTACCTCAATCTAATTCCCAAACCCACAATTTAATTAGATCCTAATCATGCAAGTGTTTGAGGAATAGATCTAATGCATAAAACTGGGTATGAGAAGAGTATGATCAAAGTGTTACTTGCCTTGCCGATGATCCATGAGTCCTAGAGATTCGAAGTAACAAGCGGCGCACTCCGGGTGATCTAACGCAGACAAACAACGAGCATACAATAAGTATTCCTCTAATGCACGGGGAAATCTCGAATAAAAGATCTAACCAGAAAGTTCAACTTAAGAACCCTGGTTACAAAAGAATCGAATCAAAATAAACTCCGAAAGTCGAAACTCGAGGGAGAACGACTCGGTTTAGCAATCTGAATTAGGTCAAAATTTCACAGTGGCAAAACTCTGTGAAAGTAGGGTAGTCGGAACGGTGGTTTCGTTACGAAACTCCAGGCGCTTGAATCACCTGATTCCGATAAACGAGCGTGAAATAAAACAGTTTTGAAAATCGGATCTGAAATCAAATCAGAAAAATAACGGATTAAATCCGATTAAAAGAAAAACGACGAACGGTTTAAATAGCGGACGTTCGTTAACAGAACGAATCCAACGAACACGTTCATTGAAACGAACGGTTCGGTGAACGTTCGTTAAATAAGAAAACCGAAAAAATAAAACCAATATAGGTTTTTTTTTTAAAAACCGAACACATTTTTTTTAAAATAAAAACCGGATCGGTTCAAGGGGAAAAACCGGATCGGGCGCGGGCTACCTCCGGTGATCTCGCCGACGAGGCTCCTGCGGGGTCCGGCGGGGCTCGGGGAGAGGGGCGGCGGGGTCCGGGCAGGGAGGCGGCGGGGTTCGGCGGCGGGCGGCTCCTTGGCGGCGGAGGGTTCGGTCGGGCTGGTGGCGGGCGGCTCAAGGGTGAGGTGAGAGAGAGGGGGCGGCGGTTATAAGGGGGGGGCGGGTTCCTTGGGAGGGGCAAGGGAGGCCGGGTCGGGTGGGACTCGGGCGGCGGTGGCTGCCGTCTTGCGGCGGGAGTCCGCGCCTTCGCGAGCGCGAGGAGGAGGAGGAGGAGGGGGCCGGGCGGGCCTGGGCTGGCTGGTTGGGCAGTGGGCCTCGGCCCAGGGGGCGCGAATTTTTTTAAAATAAAATTAAACCAAAACGAATTAAAAAATACCAAATGAATTCCAAATTAAATAAAACAAATTTTCCCGACTCCTAAAATGAGTCGAACAAAATGAACTTTAAAACAGCAAACATGCATAAAATTTTTAAATGCTCATTTTGCCTAAGCAAAATAAATCTTCCAAAACCAAATTTGGTTTATTTATAATATCTTCATTTTTCCTAATTGTTTGGGAAAGTCATATTATTCCCTCTCAAAATATTTTTATAGGAAAAACTTTATGAAGATAATTTAAATAAATCAAATGATCCTATTTTCAAAATTTGAGAAATCCCAAATATGAAAATTATGAAACTTCCAACTCTCTCCGAGGGTCCTTGAGTTGCGTGAAATTTCTAGGATCGGAAAAATGCGAGAAAATATGATATGCATGATGACCTAATGTATAACATTCCAAATTGAAAATTTGGGATGTTACAAACCTACCTCTTAAGATGAATCTAGCCCTCGAGATTCGGGTTGGCTAGAAAATAGGTGAGGTGGTCCTACAAAACTTCCTCTCTTTCCTGTGTGGCTTCATCCTCGGTGTGGTGGCTCCAATGAACTTTGCAAAACTTGATAACCTTGCTGCGGGTAACTCTGCTGGCATAATCGAGAATCTTAACTGGTTTTTCCTCATATGTCAAGTCATCCTTCAACTGAATTGCTTCCAGTGGCACTGTGTCTCTTAACGGTACCTCTGCTATCTCGGGGTGACATTTCTTCAACTGAGAAACATGGAATACATCATGAACTCTCGACAGTCCTTCCGCAATTCCAACTTATACATAACTTCTCCCATGCGTTGCAAAATCTTATATGGTCCAACGAAACGGGTGCTAACTTTCCTTTAACTCCAAAACGCTTAACTCCTCAAGCGGGATACTCGAGATATACTCTGTCTCCAACTTCATACTCAATCGCTGCGCTTTGAATCGGCATAGCTCTTACATGTTCGACTGGGCTACCTTGAGCCTGTCTCGAATCAACTTAACTTTCTGTTCGACTCCTTAATCAAATCTGGTCCAAACAAGCGACGATCTCGGTTTAGTCCCATGACAATGGTGTCCTGCACCTTCTTCCATACAAAGCCTCGAAAGGTGCCATCTTCAAGCTGGTTTGGTAACTGTTATTGTAGGAAAATTCTGCATACGGCAAATTATCATCCCAACTAGATCCATAATCTAGTGCACAAGCTCTCAGCATGTCCTCCAAAATCTGATTGACTCTCTCGGTCTGTCCATCGGTCTGTGGGTGGAAAGCTGTACTGAATTCCAATCGGGTTCCCAATGTTTCGTGCAACTGGTTCCAAAATTTCGAAGTAAATTGGGTTCCTCTGTCTGATACGATGCTCCTCGGAACTCCGTGTAAGCACACAATTCTGGTCATGTATATCTTTGCCAACTTAGCACTGCTATAGGTAGTCTTGACTGGAATGAAATGAGCTACCTTGGTCAAACGGTCGACTATGACCCAAATCGAGTCATATCCTGAACGGGTCTTTGGCAAACCTGTGATGAAATCCATGCCTAGTTTATCCCACTTCCATTCGGGTATCGGCAATGGTTGTAACAATCCTGCTGGCTTCGATGTTCGCCTTTACTTTCGACATACGCCGCAAACTGCTACATACTCCGCAATATCCTTCTTCATTCCGGTCCACCGAAAATATTCTTCAAATCCAAATACATCTTGGTATTTCTGGGTGAATCGAATAGGGTGAATCATGGGCTTCTTGTAAAATCAACTTCCGATCTACGGGTCATTGGGCACATAAACACGGTCTTCAAACCATAGGGTATCGTGCTCATCCTCACGAAATCCTTTAGCTTTTCCTTTGCTCATTTTCTCCTTTATAGAGGCAACTTCCTTATCTGCCTTTTGGGCTTCTCGATTTTGTCCATCGCTGTCGATGAATCTCCAATGCTGCTACATAGCCTCTCGAACTATTTCCAAACATGCTCTCGAAGGTCTTCGGCTAACTCATTGGGTATTCCTCCCATCATTAGGGTATTGACGTGGCTCTTACGGCTCAATGCGTCAGCTACGACATTAGCCTTTCCGGGGTGATAATGCAATCTCATGTCATAATCCTTGATTAGCTCTAACCATCTCCTCTGTCTGAGATTCAATTCTTTCTGTGTGAAGATGTACTTCAAACTCTTGTGATCCGTATATACTTCACAATGATTTCCAATGAGAAAGTGTCTCCACGTCTTCAAGGCATGCACAACGGCTGCTAACTCCAAATCATGAGTGGCATAATTCAACTCATGGGGCTTAAGTTGTCGTGAAGCATACGAAACAACTCTTCCTTCCTGCATAAGCACTGCTCCAAGTCCTCGACGTGAAGCGTCGCAATACACCTCATAATCCTTAGTTTGATCCGCAATATCAAACTGGTGAGGTAACCAATCTTTTCTTCAACTCTGAAAACTTGCCTCACAGTCCTCAGTCCATATGAATTTGTTTTCCTTCTTCAACAATTCAGTCATAGGCTTTGCAATCCTTGAGAAATTCTCAATGAATCTTCGGTAGTATCCTGCGAGTCCAAGGAAACTCCGAATCTCTCCAACTGTCGTTGGTGCTTCCCACTTGGTTACGGTCTCAACTTTTGTGGGGTCAACTGCTATTCCTTCTCCGGATATAACATGTCCGAGAAATCCAACTTCCTTTAGCCAAAACTCACATTTGCTGAACTTGGCATACAACTGGTGTTCCCTCAGTTTCTCCAAAACCAATCTCAAATGTTCCTTATGTTCCTCTTCATTCATCGAGAAAATCAAAATGTCATCAATGAATACCACGATTTAACTTGTCCAAAAACTCCATAAACACTTTGTTCATCAGGTTCATGAAATAGGCTGGTGCGTTAGTCAGTCCAAATGACATAACGGTATACTCATACAGTCCATATCTCGTGGTAAATGCTGTCTTGGGTATGTCTTGCTCCCGAATCTTCAACTGATGGTACCCTGATCGCAAGTCGATCTTAGAAAACACTTTGGCTCCTTGCAAGCGATCAAACAGATCATTTATCATCGGTAGTGGGTACTTGTTCTTGATTGTTACTTCATTCAATCCACGATAATCAACAACCATTCTCAAAGATCCATCCTTCTTCTCCACTAACAAAACGGGTGATCCCCAAGGTGAAGAACTTGGGCGAATAAAGCCTTTATCCAATAGTTCCTTAATCTGCTTCTTGATTTCCGCCAAATCCTTTGCGGGCATCCTGTGACGGTCGTTTCGATATCGGGCCTGTTCTGGCAACAGCTCGATCAAAAACTCAATGTCTCTATCCGCGGCATTCCCGCAACTCTTAGGAAATATATCAGATAATCCTTTACCATCGGTACTTCTTCCTGTACCACCTCGATAAGCAATTAACTTGTGCTCTCCTCGGCTCGTGCGTGATACATACTTAATCCTCCTTCCTTCCGTGTGGTGAGCAAAATTGACCTTGTGGTACAATCTATGTTTCCTCCATACTTTGATAACCAATCCATTCCTAATATCACATCCAATCCTTGGGATTCCGTAACTATTAGGTCCGAGGGGAAAACATAGTGTCCAATCCTTAATGGCATCGATCACACCATTTACTAGCCATGTACTCCTCGGGTGAGGTTACTAGCATGGGTGACCTAAGGGCTTGGGTTGGTAACTTGTACTTATCCACAAATCCCTTGATATGTATGAATGCGATGTACCAAGATCAAAAAGAACAACTGCAGAAATGACTTAACCAAAAACTTACCGACATCTTGATCGGGCTGATCTTCAACCTCCTCCACATCAATGTGGTTCACTTGTCCCCTGTTTAAAGGGTTGGGCTTCTTTCCGAGCTTCCATTGCCATTTCCATTCGCCTTACGGAAAGTCATTTGCATAGTGCCCGATCTTGCGGCACTTAAAGCAAGTAATGTGACTCAGTCTACCTTGGATGGTGTTGACGGGTTGGTGCGGTTCTGTCATTGCTTCCTCCATTCCCGCTCCCATTCTTGGTGCCATTATGGTTATGCGAATTACCTCCTCCATGGGTATGCTGAAACTGAATTCCTGATTTAGGGTATAACGAGGCTTCGCTGCGATCCGAGTTATACTTCCCTTGTCCATATTTCCGCTAGTTCTCAATTTGTCTGCTGCTTCCTTCAATCATGAGAGCTCGGTCTACTAACTCCTGGTAGTTGTTGAAACTTGCTACCATCAACGGCATGCTGAACTCATCATTCAGTCCTTCTAGAAACTTCTCATGTTTAGCTGCATCCGTAGTAACGCTATCCGGGGCATAACGTGCTAATTTACTAAAATCATCCACGATCGCCAACAGTCCTTCCTCCTTGGCGTAAGTTGCGAAACTCACGCTTCTTCATGGCCATGGCTCCTGCTGAAACATGAGCGGTCTGAAAAGCTTGCTGAACTGGTCCCATGTGGCGGTGTTCACGGGTAAGTGGCTGTGAAATTCTCCCACCATGCTGCATGGGTCCTTCAAGCTGATGTGCTACAAACTTCACTCTTTCACCATCTGTGCATCCTTCAAATGGTCAGCTCCCTTCCTATCTTGCGGAGCCGGTCATCTGCTACAATCGGCTCGGTGCTTATCGGAATACACCGCGGTTCATCTAAGGAAACGAGTCGATGATCCATGGTGGTGGTGGTGGCGGTGGGTTGTTGTTGTTGTTGTTGTTCGCACCAATGTTTGAATCAGGTATTCGCTGCTGGATCAATTGGGTGATCTCTCGGGAAAAGCGAATCCGGGTCGCGTCTGGAGGCATCGATGGGTTTAGAAGAGAAGAGAAATGTAGAATAGAATGAGGTCTAAGGGAAATCACTACCCAATGCACATGAGCAAATGCACACAAAATCACTTCATTCAATCAAACAAGGGCTTACAACGATCTAACTATCGCAAAAGTGCGTGTACTAAAATGTTTACATGGAGGGAATACTACTAATATGTGGGGGACTTCTACTAGTTTGAACCGGTGGAAGACTCCATGATGTCTGCTCCAGCTTCGTCTTCAAAGTCGGGTTCACTTGGATCCGAATCTGTGTCGTCGATGTTGATGTAGTCGATTGGGTATTCGACATACTGGTCTTCATTCCTGAGCGCCAACTTCTTCTTGAGTTCTTCGATCTCGTACTTAAGATCGTTATTGTGTCTTGCTAGAGCTACGATCTCGTCCATGTAGTCCTTGCGTGTAGTCTTTAGTTCTTCTTCCAGTTCGATGATCCTTCCCTTTGTCTTCTGCAACTCCAACATATCGTTGCACATTTGGTTCTCCTGGCGTCGAATGTGCTGATTTAACTCCTGAATGAAAGCTGCAATGGACCTATCCTTCTTGGTGTTGACGACGCCCCGCTTGTCATCTCGGCCCACAAATCTGGTAGATGGTGTCCTTGAGGTCTTCTTGATAAACTTCTCCAATGCGCCCCATGGTGATGTGAGCTGCCATGCTCTTTCCTGCACTCCAAGTTGGTGCAATGAAAACACTATCTATAGGCTTGGTGATTGGGGCAAATGTCCTTCCCGAACGTGAGCATGAATCTTCCGGCGCTCCCTCTTGAGCAGAGTGGCGTTGAAAGTCCCGTGAAACTTGGTAATCCAATGTTCAGTACTTAGTAACTTCCTTCAAGTGAAATCCAAAAGGTGTGCCTTCATCCGGTTGGGTGTACTTGATCTTCGCGTCCGTCATCCTAGAGAGTAGAAAAGATGAGGAGTTAGAAAATGGGAAGAGAGAGTGATCTATGGCTTTAACTTAGTGGTCGTGTCCTACAGTCAGCGTGTGCTCGATACCATTCTCTTGGAGCGACCAGACCGAATGGATCAAGTCTCTTGTGCTCAGTGTCATCCCTGGATCAGTAATGCTGACACCACAGTACTTCGAAGGATTTATAGCAGAGTAGCAATCACACTCTTATTACATCGTTGTCCACAAGGGAACTGAATACAAAATATGGCTTAAGGCCATCTAATAATAACAGCGGAAGGCTTGGAAGATAAGCGAGTCCATCAACTCCAACGGCATCACTGAGTATAGAACCACGACCTACACCTTACTCGTCGTCTGAAAAGTCTGCAACGTGAAAAGTTGCAGCCCAAAAACGGGTCAGCACATGGAATATGCTGGCAATGTAACACATAAGAGCAATGAATGAATAAGCCTACACTACATGCATATATGGCTGGTGGTAAGGCTCTACGGTTACATTTGCATAAAGCTGATTTTTTTCCTACATCAAAGGAATAATTTTATTTAACTATCATGGTGGTTGTTAAACATTGAGAATGGTTGACAGCATCCTCAATCCCAATTAAAAAGTACTCATCAAAACCCAATAACTTTTATTTAGAAGTAACATGTTGAGATTCACATGATATTCAATTACAGGATACTCAAATTGTCCATAACCGGGACACGGCTAATCATGATTAGTTTATACACTCGCAGAGGTTTATGACTTTTCCCCACAAGACTCGATCGCCTCCGCTTGGTTCTCGTGACTACACGGTGTTTGAGAAACGGATGACCGAGACATAGTCTTTCGAAGCGCTTAGCACCTTACATGTGGGTAGACCGTACCAACCTACATCCCCTACATCAGCTAGCCTACCCGTAAGAGTTCGCACAACTTAGTCAACTACGCCAGAGCCCATAATTGGCTTGTGGCTGCACACGGAAGTTTCCAGCTTGAATAATCTTATGATCCCTTAGAGCATGGGTGGCGGTCCAAGAAATACAGCAAGTCTGATGGAAACCAGTGCCTCAATCCACCCAGATGTGTGTTTAGGTTGCCACCTTAGATAAACCATTAATTAACAATCTCACATCTGTCATGGATATTCACTCACCCAATCCACGCCTACTAGCATAGCATGGCATAAACAAGCAAACGAGAAGTAACTCCCAAGGTTTCATAAGTAAAACAGTAATAGGTACTACTCAATCTACTTCCCAAACCCACAATTTAATTAGATCCTAATCATGCAAGTGTTTGAGGAATAGATCTAATGCATAAAAACTGGGTATGAGAAGAGTATGATCAAAGTGTTACTTGCCTTGCTGATGATCCGCGAGTCCTAGAGATTCGAAGTAACAAGCGGCGCACTCTGGGTGATCTAACGCAGACAAACAACGAGCATACAA
Source organism: Aegilops longissima (assembly GCA_021605205.1). Classification (NCBI taxonomy): domain Eukaryota; kingdom Viridiplantae; phylum Streptophyta; class Magnoliopsida; order Poales; family Poaceae; genus Aegilops; species Aegilops longissima. Next base: position 148,655,257 of record CM038682.1, on the reverse strand, counting down.
TAAGTATTCATCTAATGCACGGGGAAATCTCGAATAAAAGATCTAACCAGAAAGTTCAACTTAAGAACCCTGGTTACAAAAGAATCGAATCAAAATAAACTCCGAAAGTCGAAACTCGAGGGAGAACGACTCGGTTTAGCAATCTGAATTAGGTCAAAATTTCACAGTGGCAAAACTCTGTGAAAGTAGGGTAGTCGGAACGGCGGTTTCGTTACGAAACTCCAGGCGCTTGAATCACCTGATTCCGATAAACGAGCGTGAAATAAAACAGTTTTGAAAATCGGATCTCAAATCAAATCGAAAAATAACGGATTAAATCCGATTAAAAGAAAAACGACGAACGGTTTAAATAGCGGACGTTCGTTAACAGAACGAATCCAACGAACACGTTCATTGAAACGAACGGTTCGGTGAACGTTCGTTAAATAAGAAAACCGAAAAAATAAAACCAATCTAGGTTTTTTTTTTAAAAACCGAACACATTTTTTAATAAAAACCGGATCGGTTCAAGGGGAAAAACCGGATCGGGCGCGGGCTACCTCCGGTGATCTCGCCGGCGAGGCTCCGGCGGGGTCCGGCGGGGCTCGGGAGAGGCGGCGGGTCCGGGCGAGGAGGCGGCGGGTTCGGCGGCGGCGGTGGCTCCTTGGGCGGCGGCGGGGTTGATCGGGTGGTGGCGGGCGGCTTCAAGGGGTGAGTGAGAGAGAGGGGGGGGCGGTTATAAAGGGGGGCGGCGGGTTCCTTGGGAGGGGGCAAGGGAGCGCGGGTCGGGTGGGACTCGGCGGCGGGCTGCCGTCAGGCGGGCGGGAGTCGCGCCGGGCGGGCGCGACGCGAGGAGGAGGAGGAGGTTGGCCGGGGCGCCTGGGCCTGGGCTGGCTGGCTGGGCAGCGGGGCCTCGGCCCGTGGGGGCGCTTTTTTTTTTTTTTTAAAATAAAATTAAACCAAAACGAATTAAAAAAATACCAAATGAATTCCAAATTAAATAAAACAAATTTTCCCCGACTCCTAAAAATGAGTCGAACAAAATGAACTTTAAAAACAGCAAACATGCATAAAATTTTTTAAATGCTCATTTTTCCCTAAGCAAAATAAATCTTCCAAAACCAAATTTGGTTTATTTATAATATCTTCATTTTTTCCTAATTGTTTGGGAAAGTCATATTATTCCCTCTCAAAATATTTTTATAGGAAAAACTTTATGAAGATAATTTAAATAAATCCAAATGATCCTATTTTCAAAATTTGAGAAATCCCAAATATGAAAATTATGAAACTTCCAACTCTCTCCGAGGGTCCTTGAGTTGCGTGAAATTTCTAGGATCGGAAAAATGCGAGAAAATATGATATGCATGATGACCTAATGTATAACATTCCAAATTAAAAATTTGGGATGTTACATAGCTCTAGCGCCCTTTGCAGCAACGCGCTACTGCTATAGCGGCGCTGCTGCTAACTTCTATACACTCGCTACTGCTAATTTAACAGGTTTTTTGTTTTTTTGGGCATATTTGTTTTGTATTTGAACAGGCTTTATAGAAGAATCTTTAGCACATAGAAATGTCATCATGATACACATAGAAATGCCTGCGAGACCACGAATATAATCATAGCATATACATCCAAATAGTCTCATCATAATCATCATCCAACACAAAGTGGTCTCTCGTCATCATCTCGAAAATAGCGATACAAGTCCTTGATTACTTGCAAATACATCGTCATCCATCTAAACAATGGTATACGCGAGAAGAGCTATCACTTTGAGTACATGAGTTTGTATCCTCTCTCGCATTAGCGTGAACCTAAACTAACTCTCGATCGTCGCTCGGAAACCGGAAACCGCAACACTGGGCTCGACACTCCGGCCACTCATCGTATATATACTCCTGGCGTAGCACTTCTTCGCCATCTATGATCTATGCACCTGCATCGTCACATGAGTCGATGATATGCAACATATATAGTTGAGCAAATGTAAAGAGACAGACTTGACAAAAATAGAAACAACATATCATAAGCATAAATAACAAAGTTCATCGTACCTAAAATGTCCTAACTAGAGTGATCTTCACTAGTCGAGGAGGAGGATGGTTTAATTACATCACAAATAAAGTTTCATGCAAGATAACTCAAAGTTTTGTCATACGGAAAGTATGGACTAAAAGCAGACACATTGTCATATATCGACAATCACTCCAACATGCCGTGCCATCCATCGAGATCGTGGAGATAGTCCCCGAGCTTAGTGAAAGGCTTCATGTCGAGACGCCGAGAGGCTATCCATGTTCGGACGTCTTCCGCGACATTTGTCCTTCTCCGTAGAACATCCCTGTTTTTCCGACGACCTCTTTCATGATGATTTGGGCAAGTTCGCGCTGGATGTTATAGAACTCAGCTCGAAGTCGATGATCCTCGATATCTCCTATGTCCTTTGCCCATTGCAGAATATGGGCATCGCCAGATCTAGGTGACATGTGAAGGTTCTAGTGATCCCGTCTGTACTCCAGCATGTGGTGTAGGACATAGAATCCATGTAGCGACCCGACCCGAATGGATCAAGTCTCTATGCTCAGTGTCATCCCTGGATCAGTAATGCTGACACCACACAGTACTTCGAAGTATTTATAACAGAGTAGCAATCACACACTTATTACAATCGAATGTCGCAAAAGAGAACTTAATAAAATAAACATGGCTTAAGGCCATCTAATACGATAACAGTGGAAGGCTTGGAAGAATAAGCGAGTCCATCAACTCCAACGACATCACTGAGTATAGAACCACGACCTAAGCACCTTACTCATCGTCTGAAAAGTCTGCAACATGAAACGTTGCAGCCCGAAAACGGGTCAGCACATGGAATATGCTAGCAATGTAACACATAGAGAATAATGGAATGATAAGCCTATACTACATGCATATATGGCTGGTGGAAAGCTCTCTGATTCTGCTTTTGCATAAAGCCAATTTTCCCTACCGCAAAGGAATAAATTTATTTAACTATCATGGTGGTTGTGAAACATTGAGAATGTTTGACAGCATTCTCAATCCCAATTAAAAGTACTCATTGAACCCAACAATATTAATTAGAAGTAACATGATGAGATTCACATGATATCCAGGTACTAGATACTCAAAATGTCCATAACCGGGGACACGGCTAACCATGATTAGTTTATACACTCTGCAGAGGTTTGCGCACTTTTCCCCACAAGACTCGATCGCCTCCGTTTGGTTTCTCGCACTACATGGTGTTCGAGAAACGGATGACCGAGACACAGTCTTTCAGAAGCACTAGCACCTTACATGTGGGTAGACCGTACCAACCTACAACCCCTACATCAGCTAACCTACCCGTAAGAGTTCGCACAACTTAATCAACTATGCCAGAGCCCATAATGGCTTGTGGCTGCACACGGAAGTTTCTAGTTTGAATAATCTCATGATCCCTTTGAGCACGGGTGGCGGTCCGAAGAAATACAGCAAGTCTCGATAGAAACCAGTGCCTCAATCCACCCAGATGTGTGTTTAAGTTGCCACCTTAAATAAACCATTAAATAACAATCTCACATCTGTCATGGATACACTCACCCAATCCACGTCTACTAGCATAGCATAGCATGGCATAATAAGCAAACGTAGAAGTAACTCCCAAAGGTTTGGTAATAAAACAGGTAATAGGTACTACCTCATCTACTTCCCATCCCACAATTTAATTAGATCCTAATCATGCAAGTGTTTGAGGAATAGATCTAATGCATAAAACTGGGTATGAGAAGAGTATGATCAAAGTGTTACTTGCCTTGCGATGATCCATGAAACCTAGAGACTCAAGTAACAAGCGGCGACTCCGTAATCTATCGCAGACAAACAAACAAGCATACAATAAGTACTCATCTAATGCACAGGTAAAACTCGAATATATCTAATCAGATTGTTCAACTTAAGAACTCCGGTTTGCAAAAAGAATCAAATCAAACGAAGCAACAAAAGTCAAACGGCGGAAGAAAACAGCTTCGTTTTACTAATCTGGATCTAGGTCAAATTTTACAGATGCAAAAACTTGTTTAAGTAGATTATTCGGAATGAGGGTTTCGAGACGAAACTGCAGGTGCTTGAATCGCCTTATTCCGATAAACGAGCGAAAAGTTATACTAAAACGAAAATCGGATCGGGAATCGCGATCAGAAAAATCGCAGATTAAATCCGAGAAAAAGAAAAATACGACGAACAGATTCGACCGGAAAAAGAAAAAAAATAAAAATAATAAAAATAATAGAAAAACCAAAAAAACCAAAGAAAACCGACCGGTTTTTTTTAAAAAAATTTAAAAATTGGCACGGAAATTGAGGCACTGGCGAACCTCGTAAGGCGCGGCTGCTCCGGTGGTCGGCTGGCGGCGGGCGAACTCCGGTGGCTCGGTGGGCTGGGGCTCCCAGGCGGCCGCTATTTAAAAGCGCCCGAGCGGAGTCCTGCTCGGCACGCCCGGTAAAGGCGGTTCGTTTTTTAAAACATTACAGCGTGAAAAAAAATCAAAAGAAGTATCAAACGGACTCCAAAATCCCGAAATAAATTTTCCCGGTTTCTAAAATCAAGCCGGATTTAATGAACATTTATTTGGGGCCTAGATGCAATTTTGAAAACGCGCATTTTCTTAAATTCAAATAAAAGGCGAAAAACTCCAAAATAAAATCTTATTTGATTTTATTATTAAATCTTCATTATTTCTTTATTTTGGGAAAGTCATTTTATTCCTCTCGCATATTTTTGTAATAGAAATAATTGAAGATAAAATAATTAAAATCAACGATCCTATTTTCAAAATTTGAGAAAACTCAAATATGAAAATAACAAAAATCCCCAACTCTCTCCGAGGGTCCTTGAGTTGTGTAGAATTTTCTAGGATCGAGCAAAATGCAAAGAAAATGCAATGAAAAATATGATATGCAATGATGCTCTATGTATAACATTCCAAATTGAAAATTTGGGATGTTACAATCCATCATTAAGAGAATCGTTCGGCTGCTGGATGCAGCAGAAGTCGGTCTTATGGCTGAAGGCGGCCCTGCCGCCCCTTCTCTTCTTGTCCCTAACCTCTCCACCCTTGCTTGGTAGTAAAACATAGCATTGCCGAGAACATCTTTGATGTGGGTGTAATCCTTTTGTGAATGTTCTTCGACGAGTCCAAGTAAAGAGCGTGGGAGAATCGGGGTAGAGGATGATGAGGACGGCGCGCCTGACCGCCAAGCAAAATAAGTACACCTCAAATTAATTAGCCTCGCACCGTGCAAATGAATTATTGAAATCGAAGGAAGGATAGCAGCGGATGACTTACACGGATGATAAGGCACGAGAATCGCCTCCTTGTCCTTATTGGCGAGCATGAAACCGATGATGTAATCCCTCGATATTCACGCTGCTCGCATGCACTCCCAAGAAGCTCGTGCATGCGAAGAGGTCAGCGACACGTATATGACGATCTGCTCAACCCCAATGATGTAGTTCATGTGCAAGGCATAAAGGCGGACAAACGTAAAATCCAGCTTCTTCACGTGAAACATGTCGAATATGTAATCGAATCGGAGGAAAAACTTATCCGCAGGGAAGCTGTCGATGTATGACATTTACCGCGGAGCGTTAACCACGTAGAGTGGGTATCCTGGATCTTTCAAGGCGATGAGGCATTTCTCTACCCGCAGCACATCGTCATGAAGTCTCCTTAGATCGCCGAATCTGGCCCGTAGCGCTGTTGCAGGTAGGATTGGTTGACCGGGGATATGCCATTTATCCGCATCGGGGATATCTATACGGTCCTGAAGCCGAGGCTGCTGAGGTGGCTGGATCATAGAATCAACTTTTTTGCCTTTCCTCGCTCTCTTCCTAGACTTCATTACTACCGGAAGGTCGTCAATAATACGTTGAGACGGTAATTCAGGCACCGACTCATGACGCTCAAACCCTGAGTAGGCGCCAGTATAGACATCTTGTTCAGCGCCATCGCATCCTCATCCTCGCCCATGGCGACGCTCATCAGCGACTAATGGAGCCTCCTCCTACCCCGTCCGCTATCACCCAACCCGACACCCGACGCTAATTGGGTAGGTGGGTGTTGATGTTCATACCTTGCCGAGGCTGCGTGCTCGTGGGTGTGCTCCCGGCCACCTCCAGCACGAAGCAGACTCTTTGGCCACAACAGACCCACCCATTGCAACAATCACCAAGCCGCGCGGTGTCTCCTCGTCATCCACCAAGAGTGTTGGAGGAGGCAAATTCTCGTGGCCGGTTCGACATCGCCATGGAAACCTTGAAGACTTTCGGGATCGGCGGCTGTGGAACAATGGTTCCTTCGGCTTCATTATCGTCGCCTTCCCCACGGCCACCTTCTGGTCACCGATGGTGTACAATATGGTGCACGGGGTTTCGTCGGCTGCAAAGAAAAGTCTGCGACGTGAGACATCCGAAGGCAACGAAAACGGGAGATTATACATTTATATTGAAGAGGGCGGTGTAGACAGATACCGTGAGGGCGTCGAGCTCAGCTGAAGACGAAGCACCGCCGAGCACGACGGTCACGGGGAGCCGGTGCGGGAGCAGGTGCGGAGCAGTGCTCCCAAGAAGTCGCAAGGGAAAGTCCTCTGCATTTTTTCTGGATTTTTCCTTGTCCAAGTGATAACGCCCGTCACCAAGGAAGTAGACAAATCTGCAACCACCTGTTTTGGCGGCAGCTACTACTATTGCTGCTGTATCGAGATGATTTCTTCTAAACCGCAATCTCAACCTTCTTGTCGATGTTTTCTTGATTAACCTCCGTCTTTCCTTTCTCTCCTCCGTGGTCTCACGGTAGTACTTCTTCCACGTGGCACCGTCTCCGACACCGTGCGCGCGCCCATACGACGGTCGAGTATCCACCGGTTGTCGCTTCAATATGTTCAATGCCCGTTGAATGGAGTGTCCCACTTGGGCCTCGCCAATGCCTCGACGGCGAAGTCGCTTTCGCCGCAATCCGTGCTGCTCTCTCGCAAAAGGCACAAGGATCGTTTACAAATATGACTAATGTGCGCAATCGAATTGATCAGAAACTAAAATTACCAGCAATCTCATGAACTCTGTAATGACCGGTGTTGTCTCGTAAACCTTCTTCACTGGGTCCCAACGGTGCCGGGCCCTCAGGACGTCACGCTCCTGCGGGACGGTGAAATCCGCCAAGGGGTCTGGGATGCCCAGACTTGCGGCTTCCGCGTCCTCCTTGGCCCATTTGAACCTCTTTCCGCCGTAACCACGGCTTCCGAGGTGGTGGCTCCCAATGTTCCTCTTTTGAAGACCCTTCATGTACTTAGACTTTTTTTTTGGCAGCTTCGGCCTCGCAAGCCTCCTTGAATATTTGAAACTGCTCTTCCGTGATTGTCGGATTATCCTTTACAATCTCGGAGTAGGGTTCCCCGTCGTTGATCTTTGCTTTCACTCGATTTTTCCAGCGCCAACGCGCCGCTAAACTTGGTCATGGCGTGTTTGTTTATCTTCTTCATTGTCGGGTCCTCGCCCGGATCTTCATAATCCTTCTCATTCCGGCCCGGGAACAAGAATATCTGGTGAAACTTCTTTAGGAGGGAGCTCCTCATATTTTCTATCTTCTGTAGTTTCTCATCATTGATGTTGGCGGTTGTCCGTACGATGTAGCCAATTTGATTGCCGTAGCACGCGCGCGCTTCCTCGGGCGCCTTTGTCTCAAAATTGTCGTCGTCCACCTCCATGACCACCAGTATAGTAGTCCTGAGTTTGTTAGGAACCCGTTGCCTCTTTGCTTTCGGTTCTACACCGGCTCCGGTCCCCGAGGCAGCACCAGTCTCAGCGCCGGTCTCGATGCCGGTCTGAATCTCAGCGCCGGTCTCAGTCTCAGCACCGGTCTGCGTGTCGGTCTCAGTCCCCGATGCCATCGGTGGGCCCACCAACAACATCGGTTGATCGTCGGTAAGGCTAAAATATTCATCTGCCGCCAGGTAGACGTCGTCGCAATCACCACAACCCTGTCCATCATCATTGCTAGCCATGTTTCCTATGATTAAATCTAGTCAATTAATTCTAGACCTAATAAAATGAATAATGACATAAAAAGGGACTATTGTTTTGCAGGAATGTTGTCTCCTTCCTAGTGCGGCAAATCACGGAAAATTTCGGCATGACCTTTGCTAAAAAGTGGACAAATCGAGAACCTGAAATTTGCTGGAACAGAAATGAATCAACATTCCGGCAAAACATAGGCCACTCAGCATCATTCCCTGGAAACAACAAAGCCACTTGGGCACAATCGAACAACTTCAATGAAAAGATATAACATGAGCAAACACAATGAGGAATTTGCATATAACATGGCCACTTTAATGAAAAGATATAATCAACAATAATGGAATATGCAAATGAACATCAATGACATATAGCTACTGTTCTGTTTGACCAAGTTTTTGAAAAGAAAAACAATTCTGTTTTTTTGTTTATGGCTAAATGCCATAGCTACTGTTTTTTATTTATAGCTAAATACTTTTGTTTTTTTCTAAAGCTAAAAGTATTTATAGCTACTGTTCTGTTTGACCAAGTTTTTGAAAAGAAAAACAATTCTGTTTTTTATAGCTAAATGCCATAGCTACTGTTTTTTATTTATAGCTAAATACTTTAGTTTTTTGTCTAAAGCTAAAAGTCTAGGAACTACATTTTCTCTAACCCTTTTGACCTCACCAGAATTTCCACAGCAAGACCTTAGTACCTACACCCAATTTCTTCAAAAATATTCAGGTCCATAGTCCAAATAATTCAAATTTCATTTGAATGAAATTTGGAACAAATTCAGGTCCGTAGTCAAAATATTTTTTTATAGCTAAGTGTTTTTGTTTATACCCTCTATTAATTTAAATCTAAATACTACTATTATTTATATACCCTCTATTAGTTTAAAGCTAAATGGAATTACTGTTTAGGAATTTTCATAAAAATTGCCCTAGATAATTTCCTAAAAAATTGCAAATCATTTTTCCTAAATGCTATAAAATGCCTACTGCCATAAAAAATCTAGGGTACATATGAACACCTAGGGTTCATATGAACATCAACACTGATATCAACACATATATATATAATTGCCCTAGCAGAGAGAAATAGGAGGGTAGGGACAGGAGAGGCATAGCCTCACGGTCGGGCGGCGAGGCTCTCGCTCGGGCAGCGGCGGTGAGGTCGAGGGCGGCGGAGCTCGAGGTGAGGCGGCAGTGAGGTCGACGACGGCCTCAGGCGGGGCTGAGGTCGAGGGCAGCCTCGGGCAAGGCGTGGTGGAAGGCCGCCTCGGGCAAGCAGGCGATGGCGGTGTGGTGGCTGGCAGGCAGGGCACAGCGGCGATGGAGCAGTTGGGGACAGGGGAGTAGAGAGGGGAAAAGGACTTAGCGAAATTTTGAGCAGGGCCGCGGGATTTGAGTCAAACTAGCAGCGCTGCTTTTGCTAAACGCGCTATAGCTAAGATAGCTATAGCGTGTTCGAGAAACGCGCTGCAGCTAACCCTTCTGCTTTTGTTTTTTTTTCTTTTGTTTTCTTTACATTTTCTTTTTTCATTTCTCCTTTTTCTACTTCTTTCATTTTCATTTACTTTTCTACTTATTTTTCTAATATTTTCTTTTACATAGCAGTAGGCCAGAAGAGGAAACGCGCTGCTTGCTAATGTTTTTAGTAGTAGCGTGCTACGTGAGAAGCGCTGCTACTATTCTAGCCTACCGGCACTAGTGAGAGATTTTTAGTAGTAGCGCTTTTCGTGAAGACGCCGCCATCGCTAAAATAATGATTGTAGCGTGGTTTTGCAACAAGCGCTACTACTAAGTAGCGCTAGCGCCGAGTTTAGACCAACGCTACTGCTATACCTCTGTGTATAGCGTTTTCCCTAGTAGTGTAGAGGCGTCGATAAAGATAAAATACGGACATGAATGTATCATGATTATTCTCATAACAGCAACATATATAGATATTGGCATATGATTTCTTATGCTTAAGTAATAATCTATTCACAATGCAAAAGTACGAATCATAAACTTTATTGAGAACCAACAAACTATAATCTCATTCATTGAAGCAACTGTAATTTATCATAACATTAGAAAGAGTCTATGTCAGATCTCAATATCAAGTCCACATACTCAACTATCATTTAATCTTTCATAGTTTCTAACACTCACGCGATACTTGTGGTTACAGAGTTTTAATCGGACAAAGAGAAAGATAGGGGCTTATAGTTTCGCCTCCCAACCTTTTACCTCAAGGGTAATGTCAGGACCCCGATTCCACGTCACATCGACCTAGCCGGTAACACCTCATATCACTTTGCGGCCTCACGCACGGTATTCCCACGGTGTCGCCTTACCATGGCCGGGACCGTTTTGCCTTTTGGCTCACGATATGATAGTGTCGCTAGCATCCATATGACAAAGAACCGGGCCGACATGGCTAGTCGTGAACCCAAAGCGGCACTAACCCATGGGGACAGGCATACATGAATCACATCAAGCATGTCGGTCATCAACATATGAATTCGGCTGTAGCACTGGCTAACAGGACTCCGGTATCCCGGCTGTAGCAGCTAGGCAGGACTCGAATATCACCGCGTGACATTTCCCGAAGGGACAGACATAGGAACGAAGTGAAACACATGCCGCCATCAAGTGTCCAAGCAGTAGTGCTGGGCTAGCAGGACTCCGATGAACCGGGCTGTAGCGGACTACTATCGCTCAGGAAGCACTAGACTACATTTCCCCATATGAGAGGCTGCCAAGGATAAACAACTAGATTGTCGGATCCCACACATACCAAGCATTTCAAACATACACACAATATGCTCAATATGTGTAAATACAACATGGCATCACAACATAACTCTACGACTCAAATATTTATTCATTAGGCTCCGAGGAGCGAGATATTACAAACATGGGTCTCATGACCCAACACTCAGAGCATACAAGTCAAAGCACAAGCGGCAGCTAAACATGTCTAAGTACAGACAACTATAAATGAAAAAGGCTGAGAAGCCTGACTATCTACCACATCCTGCCGAGGGCACAAGATCGTAGCTGAGGTAACAAGCTAAACGTCGAAGTCCAAGCGGAACTACTAGCGAGACTGACGTATCTCTGCAAAACATAAAATAAGCAAACGTGAGTACAAACGTACTCAGCAAGACTTACATCAGAACTAACTACATATGCATCATTATCAACAAAGGGGGTGGTGGAGTTTGACTGCAGCAAGCCAACTTTGACTCGGTGGCTATCCTGAACTACGACTGCAAGTAACTCTTTTGAGGTGGCGCACACTAGTCCACATATTCACCATATCAATACACTACTATGGACCCGATCCCGTCTTCCTACGAAAACGCCATCCATAGCACTCACGCTTATCTTGCGCATTTTAGAGTATCCACTTTCACTTGTCTATGAACTAATATAGGCAAACCAGAAGTCCTTTTCCGCGGACACGGCTATTCGAATAGATCATATTAACCCTGCAGGGGTGTACTTCTTCACACATGCTCTCACCACTTATCGCCGTTTACACGACATGTACTCGGCAACCTTCAAGCGGAAGCCCAGCGAGGGTGTCGGCCACGGCCTACCTAAACACTCAAGTCCCTAGTCCAGGTTTATCGCCTATTCGGGTTCCATCCGCAGGGAGTCCGGCCGAGGTTTCCACTAACGGCCCCGAACGATGTGTGCAGGGTTCCCGAGATATCAAACGGGCATTTGGTACACCGGGCCACGGTGTATCTACCGCATCATAGCCCACCCCTAGGTTCAGCGCTACGCACGGCCTCCAACACATATCCTACAAACACCAGAAACTAATTGCAACTCCTGGACAGAGGACAAGGGTCGTTAAGAAGCCGAGAGAGTCAATTAAGGATCCCAATGTGTGGTAGTAATTGTTCATGGATCACAAACACAGAACTCAGTTCCTGAGGACGGTTTCAATGAGACAACCCACCATGTACTCCTACATGACCTCTCACCGCTACCTTTACCAAATCGTGTTTACACACTTAGCTCAAACACAGTAGGACATGTTCACACACCTCCGATTCATCCCCGATGAATCAGACCTGACTCAACTCTAAGCAGTAGCAGGCATGACAAACAAGCATGAATGAGTAGGCACAACATGGCTCAAGCAACTCCTACTCATGCTAGTGGGTTTCATCTAATTACTGTGGAGTGACAGGTCATGCAGAGGATAAAGGGGTTCAGCTACTGCAGCAAGTAACACATGAGTCGTTGTTGTCCTAATGCAATAAAATAGAGCAGGAGCGAGAGAGTGGGATTATATCGGAATGAACAAGGGGGTTTTGCTTGCCTGGCACTTCTGAAGATAATATAGTTCTTCATCGGTGTCATCGAACTCATCATCGGTACGTCGTCTATCGAGAGGGGACAAACACCGGCAACTGAGAAAGAACACAATCAATGCAATGCACATTCACATGAATGACATGTCATGTTAAGGTACTGAATTCACCTAATGCAATATCTAGCCAAGTTAATTGAAGTGGAACTCAAACAAGATCAAATTCCAACTCCAAATGTTATTTCACAAATTGCCCTAATCATCATTTGTCCTATTCAGTGAGGTTAACTTGTTCAAACATGCATGATCATGGCATAAACATATTCTTCATATTTTTCTGATCATTTTTCATATATAAATTATTTCATTCTGAGCTACGGTTGAATTACTATGAATTTTAGAAGTTTAGGATATTTTCTGGAATTTCCTGAATTAAAATAAATCCAGAAAAGGTATTATCGCGTCAGCCTGACGTCAGTGTGACGTCAGCGGGTCAATGGGACACGGTCCGGGTCAAACCTGACAGTGGGTCCCGCGTGTCAGTGTAATTAGTTTAACTAAATTCAATTAGTACTAATCCTAATTAACTAGCAGGGCTGGGCCCCACCTGTCGTTGACCCAGGGGGTCAAACTGGGCCCACCCATGGTCAACTTGGTCGGCGGGGTCAAACCCGCCAGCGACTCGACGCCGGCGAGGCCCGAGACGGTGGCGCGGCTCGGAAAACGCCCACAGGGCACGGGTGAGGCCGTTCTTGGGCTCGTTGGAGAGCTCTAGCAGACGCGCATCTAGTGGTGGTGGAGGCCGGGTCTATCGTGGCCGGAGCCAACAACGGCGAGCTCCAAAGCGGCGGCCGGAGTTCGGCAATGTGCGGGGTTGGGGCTGCGGCGTGCAAACGCGGAAACTGAGGTGCTAGAGAGGCACTACGCGATGCGACAAACATGTTGGCTAGCACAGTATGAGTGTATGACCAAATGGTCGTCGGAGCGACGCCGGCGACAAGCTTGAGCAGAGGCGAGCTTCGGCCATGGTGGAACAATGGCCTACAGGGCGCAAACGCTTGGGAAAGAAGAGGGGAAAAGCGGCGGAGCTCACAGGGAGGTCGATGAGCAGATCAGTGGGCTCGGGGGCGACCGGGGCGAGGCAAATCGATGAACGGCGTCCGGCGGGTACCGAGGTTGAAGACAACCAGATGGCGGTGATGCAGGGCCTCCGGCGAAACATGGCTCGGTGGGGAGGGCGAGAGCGTCGCGGCGGAGCTTCTGGACTCATCGGTAGGGCGAGGTGGTCGGTGGTTGCGGCAGCAATGGCGGTGGCGACGGCAGCGTTTGGTTGGTGTGGGGAGGAGGCGAGACAGAGGAGGGGGGAGCTGCGGGCGTGAGAGAGAGAGGTCAGGGGGGGTGCGTGGCGTCGTCTGGAGCCGCCCAAGGCGTCGGCAGGCCGGAGGTGGCTGGGGCGTGGCAACCTGCGTCTGCTGCGTCGGGCACGCTGGGCTCGGCGTCCGACTGGGCGGTGGAGATGACGACCGCAGAGGGCCTGGTGGGTTGGGCCGATTCTGCTAGGCCACCTGTAAGTGGGCCTCGGTGAGCGCTTGAGTTAGTCCTTTCTTAATTGCATTTTCTTTCTGTTTTCTATTTCTGTAATTTGTTTTGATTTAGTTTTAATACTAAACCATTTCATAAAATCACGGGAACAGTTATGGGTGCTTTTCAATTATTTCAGGGACCCTTAACAATTTCCAACATTTTTGGAGCATCTAATATACATATATAGCATTTAAAGGCCCCAATTCAAATACAATATGAGTTAATTTAAAAATCCAGAGTGGCCTAAAAAATAAGTGTATTATTTTTGGCAGAGGTTTTCACCTTCATCAAAAATAATGAATTTTTCTAAAGGGCATTCTGGGTTCATTGAAAATATTTTTATTTTGATCCTAAATGCATTTCATTTAGTGCTAGGGTTTGTCATCCCCATTTCAAATTTCATGAAAATTAAACATGATGCATGGATGCAATGCCACTAGTTACAAGCAAGCTCTAGGGCTGTGACAACTCACCCCCACTAAACAAGAATCTCGTCCCGAGATTCAAGACGTGAGGTAAGAAGGCAGAGGGGACACTAGCTAACATGATCTTGTCGATCCAACTGTCCTTCTCAAGATGTTGATTCATTGCTTCGTATTGATCTTGACGTCTTGCTTTGAGAACTACAACCAACATGACAACGAGAAGAAAGGAAGGATTTTGGAAGAATCAGTCTTCTTGAGGTCCGAGCAATTTAGGATCAATCACGGGATGAGATATAGAAACATATCTTCAGCTGAGGCACGAGGCATACATCTAGAGGGATGGGGTGAACAGATGACGGAGGTTCACTACGCAGGCACAATTCCACACTTTAAAAGATGATGAGCGGTTGTCAACGTAGCGAGGAGTTGAGTTGCCATGATACCATAACGGGATATCTTTAAGAAGGTGACTCGCACAAATATTCCCTTAAGTGGCAAAAAGAATTACTTTTGATTCGGAGATCATTGAAACTCTTCATACCAGCCTAAGGCAATCGCAATCGATCACTTGAAGGAGCTCGGAAGAATGGCATATTCCGACTAGAATGGATGATGTGGACTACCTTGTTGAAGACAACGCGATGGATGATTTGCTTATCATCGGAAATGGATGGGACCCATGGTAAGTCCACCTTTGAAGATGAACCTGGACAACAATTACTGAGAGGGAAGCCCATGGAAATTGGCGCAATGGCGGTGCAAGCTGGGAACAACATGCAACTGTTGGGAATGTTCCAACCATCATATCTGCCTGAGATTCAGATCCGATTGGTGTCAGAATAATCCAGACTCATCGAGTCTAGAGGATAAATGAAAGTTCGCAACCAAATCGACGAGAAGGTGTTGCAAGATCCTCGGGAAAAGAGCTACGGTAGTAAGCTCCAAAACATGAGCTGGTTCTGCTACAAACCTGTGAACACGCTGTCCAAGACAAGCATGACCACATAGTAGTCTCATAAATAAAACACTACCGAGTCCAGGTGGGGAACCATCATCGAGGATATCGAAGTCCTTGTATAAGCCGCGGTCTTAAGAAGGAACTTCTTCTCCTTGAACAAATCAATCAGTGGCTTGGTGTGCTAGGGACACATATGGAGTGGAGGTAATTAATCTACCAAACCATAGAATACCTCGCACGAATGCATGACGGACTTGGGGTGATTCCAAAGGAAACAAAACAAACCATTCTCAAATTCATGGCGGCAACTTACACCTAAAGCACATGAATTCAAGGAAGTCACTTCTTCCATCCAAGCATAAGCTTCATGAACGGTACACGAAGGCATTGCTTACCAAGTTTCCAACACTAAGTTGATGTTCAACATGAATCATGGGGGAGACAAAATGTTGTTGATGGGCTCAACAACAACTCATCGAAATTTCCATATCACTGGACTTCCACCATCATGTGAACACGGTGATAGCATTGCTCAGACCAAAGGATGTAATGGTGTATGCTCGAGGAATCAACCACGAGTAAGACAACATTACGAACACCGTTGGTTCTGATTTGACTTGACGACGGCCCATACTCAAGTCAAAGTTTTGACAAGGCAATAGATCCAACAACTGATCACGAGACCAATCAATGGAGATATCATCTTTCTTCAACACATACACACAAGAATATCCCTTTGGAACGAACTAAGTCAGGCAAGCTTTTATCTTCCAACTCTCCAATTTGTTGTTTAGCTGAACCAACTAGTTCAGGGATATCCGACACAGATTCTTGGAGAAAGGGTGGTTCACAAGAAACCAACTTCATCACGAGCTCAACATAACAGTCAGGAAACAACCCGGTAACACTTCCAAGAAGATATTTGGAAAGTCACGAACCACCGGTATGCTACTAAGCTCGAGAACAATCTTGCTTTTGAGGGCAAGACGATATGATCAAATGAGTGTGGACTTGACAAGATCCTAACTCATCAATCAAAGTGTGCACCAGAAATAAGGACTATGTAGCACGATCAATCTTAGGATGATGATTCAATAACCAACACACTAAGAATGAGGATATTGTCCATTAGCTACCAAGCATCGAGTTGCTCGGAGTATTGATTTCACACATCACAATTCACTTGTCGGCATTCCGGTTACAACAACTCGGAACCGACGAAGGAATAATGATGGCGAGAAGTATCACTGCGTCAAGAATTCATAAGAGAAGGTGCAATTCTCATGACGTTCCTGACATAAAATGGGTAATACTTCAGGATAGAATAGAATCAAAATCTGGATGGGCACTTTGATCTACGGAATACAACTGCTTTGACCCAATCCTAGAAATGGACAAGGTACTGGGGTTTGTTTCTCCTAGTCATTCCGGAATAGAATGGCTTGACGGACCACAAGAGTAAAAGGGCATCGATGAACACAAATGCACCCATACTCTTGGTTATCAACTGATGGAGGAGGGTCAGAATACAACTAAAGAGAACAACCCAAAGGAACGTATAATTTTCTGAGTTGTGGATGCATAGGTTAGTATGTCGAATCAAGTTCAACAGGTTTCTTCCGGATAACCCATGCAGAAAGGTAGAACTGGCAGAGTCGCAATATAGAATGGAGTACTCCTAAAGAGCACCCTGGTTGTGATCTTTTGGTTTAAATAACTTCTGCCTTAATGGTTCATGGTATTTGGAAGAAGGAAATACCACGGACCTTGAGGACTGTCGCAAGGTTACTAATAACCTAAGGGAGCTAGCAATTACTAACAACATGAAATAGGGTGAATCTCGGGTTCAAGAACCCAGGAATAAAATGCCTACTAGCTAATAACATCACGGGATGCTTTCAAGAATAATGGCCAGAATCATCACACTGGGGATACAAAAGCATTGCTAAATTGCTAGGTGACTTCCTAAACACCTAGGGTCATAATAATAGCTCCAACATCTACGCCGAGGCAACAAGTACCTCAACTTACCGATTAGTGTGCTTATGCTGACCAAAAAGGACATCGGGAACGGAAGGAAAGGATTTGGAAATGCATCAGACTATTTAGAGACCTGGGATGACTTTGACAGCATAACGGCTGTAAATGCTCAAAATGATTTGAGACATCCTGCAAAATGGTGGCATAACCACTCAACATCACAATATCACGGCTCCGAGATCAACAGTTATCATACAGAATTAGCAGGAACTGAACTGGGGCTTAAAACCAACAATCTTAAAGGTCTATGGATTAGTAACACGTCATCCTGATAGATAGATGAGAAGCCTAATTCCTAACCCCGTAGAAGAGAAGAGGATGACTCAGATCAGAAGGCCATGAGGTATAAGGAGTAAAAAGAGCCTTACGTTCCCTTCCCCAATCAATTCCCGTACATAACTAAAGCATTTCTAGACACAACTACGACCAGTTTGGCTATGTAATCCTACAGGCAGTAAGGCTCCGATACCAACGCTGTCAGGACCCCGATTCCACGTCACATCGACCTAGCCGGTAACACCTCATATCACTTTGCGGCCTCACGCACGGTATTCCCACGGGTGTCGCCTTACCATGGCCCTGGAACGTTTGCGCCTTTTGGCTCACGTATATGATAGTGTCGCTAGCATCCATATGACAAAGAACCCGGGCCGACATGGCTACTCGTGAACCCAAAGCGGCACTAACCCATGGGGACAGGCATACATGAATCACATCGAGCATGTCGGTCATCAACGTATGAATTCGGGCTGTAGCACTGGGCTAACAGGACTCCGGTATCCCGGGCTGTAGCAGCTAGGCAGGACTCGAATATCACCACGTGACATTTCCCGAAGGACAGACATAAGAACGAAGTGAAACACATGCCGCCAGTCAAGTGTCCAAGCAGTAGTCTGGGCTAGCAGGACTCGTGAACCGGGCTGTAGCGGACTACTATCGCTCAGAAGCACGAGACTACATTTCCCCATATGAGAGGCTGCCAAGGATAAACAACTAGATTGTCGGATCCCACACATACCAAGCATTTCAAACATACACACAATATGCTCAATATGTGTAAATACAACATGGCATCACAACATAACTCTACGACTCAAATATTTATTCATTAGGCTCCGAGGGGCGAGATATTACAAACATGGGTCTCATGACCCAACACTCAGAGCATACAAGTCAAAGCACAAGCGGAAGCTAAACATGTCTGAGTACAGACAACTATAAATGAAAAAGGCTGAGAATCCTGACTATCTACCACATCCTGCCGAGGGCACAAGATCGTAGTTGAGGTAACAAGCTAAACGTCGAAGTCCAAGCGGAACTACTAGCGAGACTGACGTATCTCGCAAAACATAAAATAAGCAAACGTGAGTACAAACGTACTCAGCAAGACTTACATCGAACTAACTACATATGCATCATTATCAACAAAGGGGTTGTGGAGTTTGTTGCAGCAAGCCAGCTTTGACTCGGTGGCTATCTGAACTACGATCGCAAGTAACTCTTTTGAGGTGGCGCACGAGTCCACATATTCACCATATCAATACACTACTATGGACCCGATCCCGTCTTCCTACGAGAACGCCATCCATAGCACTCACGCTTATCTTGCGCATTTTAGAGTATCCACTTTCACTTGTCTATGAACTGATATAGGCTACCCAGAAGTCCTTTTCCGCGGACACGGCTATTCGAATAGATCATATTAACCCTGCAGGGGTGTACTTCTTCACACACGCTCTCACCACTTATCGCCGTTTACACGACATGTACTCGGCAACCTTCAAGCGGAAGCCCAGCGAGGGTGTCGGCCACGGCCTACCTAAACACTCAAGTCCCTAGTCCAGGTTTATCGCCTATTCGGGTTCCATCCGCAGGGAGTCCGGCCGAGGTTTCCACTAACGGCCCCGAACGATGTGTGCAGGGTTCCCGAGATACCAAACGGGCATTCGGTACACCAGGCCACGGTGTATCTACCGCATCATAGCCCACCCCTAGGGTCAGCGCTACGCACGGCCTCCAACACATATCCTACAAACACCAGAAACTAATTGCAACTCCTGGACAGAGGACAAGGGTGGTTAAGAAGCCGAGAAAGTCAATTAAGGATCCCAATGTGTGGTAGTAACTGTTCATGGATCACAAAAACATAGAACTCAGTTCCTGAGGATGGTTTCAATGAGACAACCCACCATGTACTCCTACATGGCCTCTCACCGCTACCTTTACCAAATCGTGTTTACACACTTAGCTCACACACAGTAGGACATGTTCACACACCTCCGATTCATCCCCGATGAATCAGACCTGACTCAACTCTAAGCAGTAGCAGGCATGACAAACAAGCATGAATGAGTAGGCACAACATGGCTCAAGCAACTCCTACTCATGCTAGTGGGTTTCATCTAATTACTGTGGAATGACAGGTCATGCAGAGGATAAAGGGGTTCTGCTACCGCAGCAAGTAACACATGAGTCGTTGTTGTCCTAATGCAGTAAAATAGAGCAGGAGCGAGAGAGTGGGATTATATCAGAATGAACAAGGGGGTTTTTCTTGCGTGGCACTTCTGAAGATAATATAGTTCTTCATCGGTGTCATCGAACTCATCGTCGACGCCGCTCTCTCGAGAGGGACAAACACCGCAAGCGAGAAAGAACACAATCAATGCAATGCACATTCACATGAATGACATGTCATGTTAAGGTACTGAATTCACCTAATGCAATATCTAGCCAAGTTAATTGAAGTGGAACTCAAGCAAGATCTAATTCCAACTCCAAATGTTATTTCACAAATTGCCCTAATCATCATTTGTCCTATTCAATGAGGTTAACTTGTTCAAACATGCATGATCATGGCATAAACAGATTCTTCATATTTTTCTGATCATTTTTCATATACAAATTATTTCATTCTGAGCTACGGTTGAATTACTATGAATTTTAGAAGTTTAGGATATTTTCTAGAATTTCCTGAATTAAAATAAATCCAGAAAAGGTATTATTGCGTCAGCCTGACGTCAGTGTGACGTCAGCGGGTCAACGGGACACGGTCCGGGTCAAACCTGACAGTGGGTCCCGCGTGTCAGTGTAATTAGTTTAACTAAATTCAATTAGTACTAATCCTAATTAACTAGCAGGGCTGGGCCCCACCTATCGTTGACCCAGGGGGTCAAACTGGGCCCACCCGTGGTCAACTTGGTCGTGAGGTCAAACCCGCCGCCACTCGACGCCGGGCGAGGCCGAGGCAGTGGCGCGGCTCGAAAACGCCCACTGTGGCACGGGTGAGGCCGTTCTTGGGCTCGTGGAGAGCTCTAGCAGACGCGCATCTAGTGGTGGTGGAGGCCGGGTCTATCGTGGCCGGAGCCAACAACGGCGAGCTCCAAAGCGGCGGCCGGAGTTCGGCCATGTGCGGGGTTGGGGCTGCGGCGTGCAAACGCGGAAACTGAGGCGCTAGAGAGGCACTACGCGATGCGACAAACATGTTGGCTAGCACGGTATGACCAAATGGTCGTCGGAGCGACGCCGGCGACAAGCTCGAGCAGAGGCGAGCTTCGGCCATGGTGGAACAATGGCCTACAGGGCGCAAACGCGTGGGAAATAAGAGGGGAAAAGCGGCGGAGCTCACAGGGAGGTCGATGAGCAGATCAGTGGGCTCGGGGGCGACCGGAGCGAGGCAAATCGATGAACGGCGTCCGGCGGGTACCGAGGTTGAAGACAACCGGATGGCGGCGATCAGGGGCCTCCGTGAAACATGGCTCGGTGGGTAGGGCGAGAGCGCGTGGGCGGAGCCTGGACTCATCGGTAGGGCGAGGGTGGTCGGTGGCTGCGGCGAAGCGGCGGTGGCGGCGGCAGCGTTCGGGCTGTGGGGAGGAGGGCGAGACAGAGGAGGGAGGAGCTGCGGGCGTGAGAGAGAGAGGTCAGGGGGGCGCGTCGCGTCGTCTGGAGCCGTCCAAGGCGTCGGCAGAAGCAGGAGGTGGCCTGGGGCGTGGCAGCACGTCTTGGGTGTGCGTCGGGCACGCTTCGGCGGCCCGCCTGGGCGGTGGAGATGACGACTGGCAGAGGGCCTGGTGGGTTGGGCCCCATTCTGCTAGGCCACTAGGTAAGTGGGCCTCAGGTGAGCGCCAGGTTTTTCCTTTCTTAATTGCATTTTCTTTCTGTTTTCTATTTCCTGTAATTTGTTTTGATTTAGTTTAAATACCAAACCATTTCATAAAATCCTGGGAACAGTTATGGGTGCTTTCTATATTATTTCAGGGACCCTTAACAATTTCCAACATTTTTGGAGCATCTAATATATATATATAGCATTTAAAGGCCCCAATTCAAATACAATATGAGTTAATTTAAAAATCCAGAGTGGCCTAAAAAATAAGTGCATTATTTTTGGCAGAGGTTTTCACCTTCATCAAAAATAATGAATTTTTCTAAAGGGCATTCTGGGTTCATTGAAAATATTTTTATTTTGATCCTAAATGCATTTCATTTAGTGCTAGGGTTTGTCATCCCCATTTCAAATTTCATGAAAATTAAACATGATGCATGGATGCAATGCCACTAGTTACAAGCGAGCTCTAGGGCTGTGACAGGTAATGTCAACAATAATAACTCAGGCTCCCCTACATCCAATTAGATATATCTATCAGGATCTTTTCCAACATACTGTGCTTGCCAAAGGATAAAATGAAAAAGGAAAGGTGAAGATCACCATGACTCTTGCATAAGGTAGAAGATTATAATAAAAGATAGGCCCTTGTCATGCGCTTTCATGGTTAGATGCACAAAATCTTAATGCGAAAGAACGTCACTTTATATTGCCCCTTGTCATATGAACCTTTATTATGCAGTCTGTCGCTTTTATTTCTTCCACATTACAAGATCGTATAAAGCTTATTTCCCCCACACCAATCAATCATACATATTTAGAGCAATTTTTATTGCTTTGCACCAATGACAACTTACTTGAAGGATCTTACTCAATCCATAGGTAGATATGGTGGACTCTCATGGTAAAACTGGTTTAAGGGTTTTGGAAGCACAAGTAGTATCTCTACTTGGTGCTGAGAATTTGGCTAGCATGAGGGGGAAAGGCAAGATCAACATGTTGGTTGATCCATGACAACACACTTTATCTCAGATATAAGAAAACATAACCCATTACGTTGTCTTCCTTGTCCAACATCAACTCTTTAGCATGTCATATTTTAATGAGTGCTCCCAATCATAAAAGATGTCAATAATAGTATATTTATATTTGAAACCTCTCTTTCCTTATTACTTCCTATTAATTGCAAGGATGACCAAGGCTATGTTTGCCAACTCTCAACAATTTTTAATCATCATACTCTTTCTATGTGAAGTCATCACTCTCAATAAGATCAATATGAACTCTTTATTTCTTTTTATTCTTTTTATCTTTCTTTTATTCACTCAAGATCATGGCAAAATAATCAAGCCCCTGACTCAACACTAATCTTTATTATATAGCTCACAGACTCGATTACATAAAGAGATCATAAAGCAAAAACTTAAAACTAGATCATGCCATAAACTTTATTCTACTAGATCAAGATACTACTAATAGGATCGAACTAAGAAGAATGGTAAAGATAGGACATGTGATTGTGATACGATACCGGGGCACCTCCCCCAAGCTTGGCAGTTGCCAAGGGGAGTGCCCATAACCATGTGATTATGTCTCCTTGTTTGTTGGTGGAGAAGGTGGAGGTGTTGTCGATGATGCGGGCTTGTCATCCATCTTCCAAGGCATAGGCTCACCATCATAGAAGGATGATCGAGTCTCCAGGATCCTCAAATCTGCAGCCAAACTCATCCTTTTGAATATATATTCATACTCACAGTTTTGGTTTTGCAGGTCATAGATTTGGGCTTGAAGGTGCTTGATCTTCTCATGAAGCTTGAAGATGGCCTCCCCGATGTTGTCGGCATCCAACTTGTGGTTGCTAGTGAACTCCGCGATCATCATATGGTTGGAGTTGAGTCCACGTTCCACCATCCCCTGACACTTGAAAACTTGTTGCTCCATTGCTTCGAGCCTTGTCTCCATGCTTTCGGTCCCCTTGGGTCCCTCTTCATCGGGAATGTGCAGCAACCCATCACGCATCTCAATGGTTTGAGGGTGTCGCAGCACCTCCGCGAGGTAAGGGTTGATGACCTTCTCGAAGAACTTGTCCTTGGAGGCACTTGGGGACGTCATGATAATCTAGATCTGTCAGAAAAACAGCTCGAAACAAGAACAGAGGATATTTGCGTGATACGGGAGTCAAAACCTTCGGGAGAATATATAATGAATTTTTACCGACCAAAATACGTAACGTGCAAGAAAACGGAGTCCGGAAGGCACACGAGGTGCCCACGAGGTAGGGGGTCGCGCCCTCCACCCTCGTGGGGCCCTCGTGTCCTTCCCGAACTACTACTTATTTTTTCTATTTTTCTAAATATTCCAAAATGGAGAAATGTTGCCTTAAAAACTGTTTTGGAGTCGGTTTACTTACCGTACGACATACCTATTCCTTTCCGGAGTCTGAAACGTTCTAGAAAGTGTCTCTTATGTATTCCTCCGGGGTTACGGTTTCAATAACATTGGTTTCAACATTTATAGGATTACCTGAGATATAATGTTTAATTCTTTGACCGTTCACCACCTTTGGATTTGTGCCTTCAAAGTTGATGATTTTTATGGCACCGGAACGATAGACCTCTTCGATAACGTAGGGGCCTTCTGTGACGACCGGATAATTAAGCTACAGTAATCCCACGCTAATGATGCCACGTCACCACGATCACTGTTGTTAACCTCGCGATGATTCGAAACCGTTTCAAAATTCAAATTCAAATTAAAGTCAACAATAAAAGTTTTCGAAAGTTAAAACAAAAATGTTCGGGAGGTGCCATAATTTGCATATGTAAATATGTTGTGATAAACACATTTTTATAAAATGCCTAGATATTTTATAGTGGATGGAAACCAGAAAATCAATTAATTAAAAAGAGAAGCAGAACCTAACTAAACAAAAGAAAAAAAACAAAAGCCTGCCCCCCCACTAGGCCTCGGCCCAGCTGGCCATCGGGCCAACCAGGCCGGCCCACCCGACCCTCCTGCTTAACCCCCTCCCCCAACCCGAACCCTAGCACCACTCCCACTCCCCTGCGCGCCGCTCCCACGATCTAGATCGGGCTTGACCCTTGATCCCGTCGCTCCCACTCCTCGAACCCCATCTCTCCCTCGATCCCTCCACCGCATGCAGGCGTCAAGCACACACACACATCGCGCCAGGGAGAGGAGCTCCCTGCACCCGATCCCTGTGCCCCGACCACCGTCGCCTGCCCCCGACGCGCCTCGGGCGCCCTGACGCTGTCCCTGGAGCCACCGCGCCGCCACCTCACCGGACGCCATCGCCTACGTCCACCCCGCTGCCGGAACCTCACCGCTGACCTGCTACCCGCCGCTGTCGCCCGTCCTCCTCCTCGCCCGAACCGCCTGAAGTCGCCAACGCCTGTCGTCCCGACCTCCGTCAAGCCCGCTGCCCTTGACCTGCGAACCCCGGTGAGGCCCGGGCTCCGCCTCTCCTCGCCTCCCTCGCCCGGCCGACCGTCGTCGCGCCTCAAGGCCCGGCCTCGCGCTCACTGCTGGCGGGCGCGACTCGACACGCTGCTGCACCGCCGGCCGTGCCCGTCGTCCGCCCTCTACCGCCCGGGCCGTGGCCTCCTTCCCACGCCATGGCCTTCTTCCCCCGGCTCCGCTGGCGCCGCCGTGGCCTCGCCTCGCCCGGCGTGCCGTCGCGCGTCCCCTGTGCGCGCTTGCGCCTCCAAGATACGCTCGCCCGTGGCGCTGCCCGCTCTCGCCGGCGTTGCTTTGCAAGCTTCCCGCCTCGCCCGGCGTTCTTTGCGGCTTCCCGCCGGCGACCGGACTAGCCCTTGCCAAGGCTGGTCTCACCCGAGGCCAGCGCCCGGGTTAGCCTGTCAGGCGCCCGCCACCAAACCATTAGCGCCCGTGTACCCGTTAGGCCCCATGGCCCTATGACACATGGGCCCTGCCCAAAGAACGTTTTAATAAAAAAAATTAATTAGAAAATAAAAAAAATAATGAAATTAATTAATTAACTAATTAATTAACTTAATTAATTCTGATTAAATTAACCAATTAAGATTAATTAACCTAAGGATTAATTAACTTAATTAACTACTGTTAATTAGCTAATTAATTCGTATGACAGTGGGGCCCACCCCCTTAATTAATTATGATTAGTTTAATTAACCTGTTAATTAAAACGTGTCATTGACCAGTGGGACCCAATGGTCAGGTTGACCAGTCAACTCTGTTGACTGCTGATGTCAGCATGACATCATGCTGATGTCATTAATTCATTTTCGAAATTAATTAAATAATTAATTAAATTCCAAAAATTAATAAAATCTTTAGAAAATCATATCTTTTAATCTGTAACTCGGATTAAAATAATTTCTACATGAAAGTTGCTCAGAACGACGAGGCGAATCCGAATACGCAGCCCGCTTAAATCGCCACACATCCCTAGCATAGCAAACTTGCAACTTTCCCCCTCGGTTCATCTCGTCTAAAACGCGAAACACCGGGGATACTTTCCCGGATGTCCCCCCCCCCTTCACCGGTATCACCTCGTACCGCGTTAGAACACGTCTAGCTCTGCTTGTTATCCCGTTATGCACTTGCTTGCTATGTATTTACTGTTTCTTCCCCTCTTCTCTCAGAGACCCGTGATGATCTTTGATGCCCCTCGTGGTCGACTACGCCACCGACGACCCTCTCTCTTGCCGAGCAACCAGGCAAGCCCCCTTTGATCACCAGATATCGCCTACTCTTCTCTATCTGCTTGCATTAGAGTAGTGTAGCATGTTACCGCTTTCGATTAATCCTATCTTCTGCATAGCTTTGTCCTTGCTACTCTGTTGTTACCTTTACCGCTATCCTCTCGCTTAGTATAGGATGCTAGTGTTCCATCGGTGGCCCTACACTCTTGTCCGTCCGCCATGCTATACTCTTTGGGATGTGATCACTTCGGAGGTGATCACGGGCATATACTATATACTTTACATTGTTACATTACGTGATCTTGTTCGGAGATGGGAAATTTGAAAGGACGGTGGCTCCATCCGGTAGAGGTGGGCCTGGGTTCCCGACGGCCCCCGACTGTTACTTTGTGGCGGAGCGACAGGGCAGGTTGAGACTACCTGGGTGAGAGGTGGGCCTGGCCCTAGTCGGCGTTCGCGGATACTTAACACGCTTAATGAGATCTTGGTATTTGATCTGAGTCTGGCCATTTGGTCTATACGCACTAACCATCTACGTGGGAGTAGTTATGGGTATCCCGACGTCGTGGTATCAGCCGAAGCACTTCGTGACGTCAGCGACTGAGCGGCAAGCGCCGGATTGGACTGGAATGCCTGTTAGGCTAGGTCTGCTTCCGGCCGACCACGCAACGTGCAGGTGTGCATTGGGCGATGGGCCCAGACCCCTGTGTGCTTAGGTTTAGACCGGCGTGCTGGCCTCTCTGTTGTGCCTAGGTGGGGCTGCGACGTGTTGATCTTCCGCGGCCGGGATTGACCCAAGAAAGTGTGTCCGGCCAAATGGGATCAAGCGTGTTGGGTTATGTGGTGCACCCCTGCAGGGAAGTTTAATCTATTCGAATAGCCGTGATCTTCGGTAACAGGACGACTTGGAGTTGTACCTTGACCTTATGACAACTAGAACCGGATACTTAATAAAACACACCCTTCCAAGTGCCAGATACAACCCGGTGGTCTCTCTCTCTCAGGGTTACGAGGAGGGGATCGCCGGGTAGGATTATTGCTATGTGATGCTACTTGGAGGACTTCAGTCTACTCTCTTCTACATGTTGCAAGACGGAGGCTGCCAGAAGCGTAGTCTTCGACACGATTAGCTATCCCCTCTTATTCTGGCATTCTGCAGTTCGGTCCACTGATATGGCCCTTTACACATATATCCATGCATATGTAGTGTAGTTCCTTGCTTGCGAGTACTTTGGATGAGTACTCACGGTTGCCTTGTTCCACCTTTCCCCCTTTCTTTACCCGATTGCTGCAACCAGACGATGGAGCTCAGGAGCCAGACGTCACCGTCGATGACGACTACTACACCGGAGGTGCCTACTACTACGTGCAGCCCGCTGACGACGACCAGGAGTAGTTAGGAGGATCCCAGGCAGGAGGCCTATGCCTCTTTCGATCTGTATCCCAGTTTGTGCTAGCCTTCTTAAGGCAAACTTGTTTAACTTATGTCTGTACTCAGATATTGTTGCTTCCGCTGACTCGTCTATGATCGAGCACTTGTATTCGAGCCCTAGAGGCCCCTGGCTTGTATTATGATGCTTGTATGACTTATTTTATTTTTAGAGTTGTGTTGTGATATCTTCCGTGAGTCCTCGATCTTGATCGTACACGTTTGCGTGTATGATTAGTGTACGATTGAATCGGGGGCGTCACAAGTTGGTAGCAGAGCCGACTGCCTGTAGGAATCCCCTTTCCAACTCCTTGGCCGAAGTCGAGTCTAGAAGTTGCCAAAACTTTTACTAACATGGTTGTGCGGCCCATGGGCCCACGTCGCCATTGGGTGGTATTAGGATATTTTACTCCTTGACCTTTACTCTGGGACTCTGAACTCTCTTCTACTTGGGTTAAATGATTTTTACTAACTCTGACTCTAGGTTCTTGATAATACCTTCTCCCGGAGAGCCTCTTCAGTCCGGATGATTACTTGGTGCACCGAAGGATTCTGAAGATACCTTCCGATATTCTCTCGAGAACTTATGTTCATCACGTTTGCAATTTCCCTTCCACCGTAAACCCTTATGGATAACTACTTGCAGTTGTTATTCTTACCTTCATCCCCAGTTGGTCTTGTTATTACAAGATACCCTGAAAAACTTGTCGTTGTTTTGATAATCCTTTGAGCTTACTGCCTTGCTGTTCTTTGTCACCTGAATACCCCTACGGTTAATTCTCGCACTTATCGAGTATCCGCTCATCCCCCAGTTGTTCATGTGCTACACAAAAGTCTTCGAAATACCATTCGATATTCCGAAAATCCTCAGCAACCTATTGCTCTGGAATTTCTTGTTTGCTTTCATTATGATTAATCCCATCAGTATAGTAATCATATTGGCATCCTTTGTCACCATCATTTTTGAGTCCGTTGATTCAATACGTGCGAATGCACGCAATCATCAGTTGATCCTTTTAAATTATCTTTCCGGCTCAGACTGAGCTGGTTCTCAACCAATCCAATTGCCGTCGATTGTACCCCTAAGGCTATTCAACTTATCCATCCCTAATCATAACATTGCTTCTGATCCATTGATTTGAAAATCATAAGTCCTTTGTTATCTAAGCATTGAATTATTCTGATGTTCTGTAATCCGATGCATTTGCATTATTTCTTCCTCTTATTGAGTACCGATACTCACATCATATCCCTTATGGATCACCAGATCCTTTGTTGGATTTTATCTGACAACGCCCTTCATATTCAATAACCTTGTGAGCCTTTCCTCGGATACGTAATGCCTTTGGTAAAATTGTATCCTCTGCTTTCTCAACCATGCTCTGCCTTTGAGTTTGAGTTAATTACTCCTAAAGATTGTGGTATATGTTTCTAAGATGCCCCGATGGGTTGAACATATACCTTCCGGAAATTTTGTGAACCCAAAAGTCTTCATGGGTCATGACCTCCTGGTATTCCGTCAGTTAAACTTTCAAACTTTAAACATTCTTAAACGAGAGCAGTAAATGAGAAGTTGTGTATTGGAGAAGTGGGAGTCGACCTTGAACTTTGTGTTCATGCCCATGGACCCGAGGTGGAACTTATCATGGAAGCTTCTCGTAGTAATAATAATCCCCTTGTTATAACTTCTTCTCTTAGCTATGCTTGGTCTTTTGCGACCGTGGTTCCGGCCATGATTGTTCTTCTTTGTTCCGTTTCTCGGACAAGTTTAAGCACTTGTATTCTATAGAGCAATACCCCAGTCCAACCTCTACTTTGATCTGTCATCGAGTATTACCCCCCTGGTATCTCGAGATTATCATGGAACTGCATAACTTCTTATGAGTTCTTCATCAAGTGCTACATTCCACCGATTCCAATTTTTCACGGGCTCAATTACTAAACACTCAAAGACACCAATAACTGAACCGAGTCCGCTTCACGGTTCAACAACTCTTCGTAAGCTTCTATAAGTACGAGTTTGTACCCGATCACATCATCCTAGCCTGATTGGCTATATCATTATCATGCTAAATTTTAAGCGTGCTACGGGTCCTTCTTCTCGAGCACAAATTTCGACGGTGAGCTAATCTTACAATCGATCTTCCTCGTCATACCGTTTGTCCTTGGACAGCAAGCTTGATTTCGAGTTTGTGTCGTACCCATGGTTCCAATGACTTTTGGCTTCATTATTTCCGTTGACTTGATGTCATCGCCGATCAGTTACATCTTCTCGAAACCTCTCGACAAATGTGTCGTGATCATCATCAACATTCTGGGGTCTTCCAAGATATCTATTGAATTCTTGATGAGAAATACCATCCTTGCCCCTCGATGGTTTGTATTATCATCGGCAACGTTAATGCCCTCCCTCCAACACAAACCTGCTCATGTTTTGTGTATTACCTTGAGTTCCTTCCTACCCCGCTTGTGTTATGTTCTACTTTGGAATATCGCCATCTTTTATGTCAAGGATGTCGTGGGAATTTCGCCACCTCTTAAGAATTCTTGGTATGGTGATACTTCTTACCATCACCATTCTTTCTTAGGTCCTCGTATAGATACCAACCGGGGTACCAACAAGTGAGCGGTACTTTTTGGATTCTGCCCTTCTAGCAGCCCTATTGCTTTGAATTTAATGATCGATAGCTCATTCTTAGGTTGTTGGTTATTGAAACGTCACTCTAACAGTGATCTTGCTGCCTAAGGTCATATTCGGGCACACCTTTCAACTAATGATTAATGTTGTATGTTTTCCTTGAGCATACAACATTATATCATTTGAATTGACAAGTGTCATCTTCTTGTTCACATTATTGTGGAAATCCATCCGTTTGGAATTCTCGATGAATTGTCGCTGAGCCCATCAGCCACCTCCTCATCCTCTCCTTGGTTTAATGATGAACTATTGATTCAAGAACCCGCTCCCATAGTTCATTTCCCGAGAATCTTACAATGTCATCTCGTCAAATTGTGTCGCACCTTTTCTTCTCAAGCATCCTAAGTCTGAGGTATCGTGACACCAATCAGATCTGAATCTCGGTCAGATAGGATGGTTGGAACATATTTCCAAGAGCTATAATGTTGGTCTTTATATGACACGGTAATGTGATGTCATGCCCAGCACACCTGGCTGGAGGACCTACTGTTATAGTTTCCTTTTTAGCAAGGTTATCCATTCTTCCATGAGGAAATTGTAAGACTTATTCTATAAGTTGTTCCTGATGGATCCTTTTTGTTTCCAAAGTCTGATCTTCACCTGTTGACCATGTCAATGCTATCTCGAAGCATGTCTATGGTACTCCGATGTTTCAACAAGAACATTTGAAGCCCAATGCTAAACGTTTCTTGCTCAATTATCCAAACACCGCTGTATGGATAATGTCATGAAAATTTCTCTCCCCTCACCAAGAGGCTTTTCTACTTAATATCATGTCATGGTTATCATGTTCTGCTTGTCCTTGGGAAGGATATACCCCTGACATATGTGTTTAAACACCTTTTCCTTTCCATTGTTCTGTTTAAACCTCATAATCACTTTTCCTTTCCATTGGTTTGTTTAAGCCTTCTTGTGATCTATATAATATAAGCAGTAATATATCCCTGCTTAGGTAAACGCCTCGTTGTACCACTCTGTCAGCAAGACCCTGTTACTATTGTTGAAAAACATTCCGGTAACCACCGATGGATAAGAACTTTGTCTATTGGCCCGCCTCGTTCAACGAGCAGGAATTGGTTCTCTTCGTCCCTCGCCCTTGGTACCGAAGTTGCCGACATAACTGACAGGTTATTCTCTGACATGCCTTGCTTACATGATCACGCAAGACGTCTCCGCCCTTCCTACTTTTAACCCACATGGTGGGCCCATAACCCACAGTTCCACAGGATTGAAACCTG
Source organism: Aegilops longissima (assembly GCA_021605205.1). Taxonomy (NCBI): domain Eukaryota; kingdom Viridiplantae; phylum Streptophyta; class Magnoliopsida; order Poales; family Poaceae; genus Aegilops; species Aegilops longissima. Next base: position 148,623,714 of record CM038682.1, on the reverse strand, counting down.
ACTCTCCTGTACACCTTATTGACAAGGTTATTCCTTGTTCTTGGTTTCGTAGGTACTTCGTGAGCCACCTTCCTAGTGATCTATTCTGGTATCAGACACAATACTTATTCCCGTTGCTTGAACCCCTTTCACACCTTGTTTCAGGCATCGAACGATTGCCTACCCATTTGAAACTTTGGTACCAACGTATATTGCACTCAACGAATTCACTGAAATACAACTCGTGGGGTACCTTGTGTATTTCCCATTGAGTTCACCGTCAGATGCCCAGCTTTGTGGAGATGCGTTCTTCCGGAGTTTTTCCCCTTGGTCGCGTTCGTAGGACGAAGGAGATCCCGAAGAAAGGATGACGACTTGATCATGGTGACTTGAAGCAGAGGAATGAAGGCATCAACGAAAAGGGTCAGCCTTTTTGAAAGGGCAGCCAAGACCGAGAAGACTCGTTAGGTTTTTAGCTACTAGCACCTTTCCCCCTTACTCCACCGCTTAAATCTCGGGACGAGATTTCTTGTAGTGGAGGAGAATTGTGACGACCGGATAATTAAGCTATAGTAATCCCACGCTAATGCTGCCACGTCACCACGATCACTGTTGTTAACCTCGCGATGATTCGAAACCGTTTCAAAATTCAAATTCAAATTAAAGTCAACAATAAAAGTTTTCGAAAGTTAAAACAAAAATGTTCGGGAGGTGCCATAATTTGCATATGTAAATATGTTGCGATAAACACATTTTTATAAAATGCCTAGATATTTTATAGTGGATGGAAACCAGAAACTCAATTAATTAAAAAGAGAAGCAGAACCTAACTAAACAAAAGAAAAAAAATGAAAGCCTGCCCCCCACTAGGCCTCGGCCCAGCTGGCCATCGGGCCAACCAGGCCGCCCACCCGACCTCCCGCTTAACCCTCCCCAACCCGAACCCTAGCACCACTCCCCCCCCGCCGCTCCCACGATCTGGATCGGGCTCGACCCCGATCCCGTCGCTCCCCACTCCCTCAAACCCCTTCTCTCCCCTCGATCCCCTCCACCTCGCAGGCGCGTGCACGCACACACACATCGCGCCAGGGAGACGAGCTCCCTGCGCCCGATCCCCGTGCCCCGACCACCGTCGCCCGCCCCCGACGCGCCTCGGGCGCCCTGAAGCTGTCCCTGGAGCCACCGAACCGCCACCTCGCCGGACGCCATCGCCTACGTCCACCCCGCTGCCGGAACCTCACCGCCGGCCTGCTTCCCCGCCGCCTGTCGCCCCCGTCCTCCTCCTCACCGAACCGCCTGAGTCGCCATCGCCCGTCGTCCCGACCTCCGTCGAGCCCGCTGCCCTTGACCTGCGAACCCGGTGAGGCCCGGGCTCCCCCCTCTCCTCGCACTCCCTCGCCCCGGCCGTCGTCGCGCCTCGCCAAGGCCCAGGCCCGCGCTCACACACTGCTGGCGGGCGCGACCTGACACGCCTGGCACCGGCCGGCCGGTCAAATGCCACGCCTCTACCGACCCGGGCCGTGGCCTCCTCCCCACGCCATGGCCTTCTTCCCCGGCTCATTGGCGCCGCCGTGGCCTCGCCCGCCCGGCGTGCGTCGTCGCGTCCCCTGTCTGGCGCGCGCCTCCCCCCCCCCCCCATACGCCATGAAGGCTGCCTCCGCTTAGCCGTGGGACCGGACCCCGCCCTTGGCCCACTGGTCTCACCGAGGCCAGGCCGGGTTAGCCCCTGTCCAGGCGCCCGCCACCAAACCATTAGCGCCAGTGTTAAGTTAGGCCCCATGGCCTGTGACACATGGGCCCCTTGAAGAACATTTTAATAAAAAATTAATTAGAAAATAAAAATAATAATAATAATAAATAATGAAGTTAATTAATTAACTAGTTAATTAACTTAATTAATTCTGATTAAATTAACCAATTAAGATTAATTAACCTAATGATTAATTAACTTAATTAACTACTGTTAATTAGCTAATTAATTAGTATGACAGTGGGGCCCACCCCCTTAATTAATTATGATTAGTTTAATTAACCTGTTAATTAAAATGTGTCACTGACCAGTGGGACCCACTGGTCAGGTTGACCAGTCAACTCTGTTGACTGCTGATGTCAGCATGACATCATGCTGATGTCATTAATTCATTTTCGAATTAATTAAATAATTAATTAAATTCCAGAAATTAATAAAATCTTTAGAAAATCATATCTTTTAATCCGTAACTCGGATTAAAATAATTTCTACATGCAAGTTGCTCAGAACGACGAGGCGAATCCGAATACGCAGCCCGTTCGTCCGCCACACATCCCTAGCATAGCAAACTTGCAACTTTCCCCCTCTGGTTCATCTATCCGAAAACGCGAAACACCGGGGATACTTTCCCGGATGTTTCCCCCCTTCACCGGTATCACCTCGTACCGCGTTAGAACACGTCTAGCTCTGCTTGTTGTCCCGTTATGCACTTGCTTGCTATGTATTTACTGTTTCTCCCCCCTCTTCTCTCCGGTAGACCCCGTGATGATGCTGATGCCCCTGTGGTCGACTCACGCCACCGACGACCCCTCTCTCTTGCCGAGCAACCAGGCAAGCCCCCTTTGATCACCGGATATCGCCTACTCTTCTCTATCTTTGCTTGCATTAGAGTAGTGTAGCATGTTATCGCTTCGATTAATCCTATCCGCTGCATAGCCTGTCCTTGCTACTATTGTTGTTACCTTTACCGCTATCCCTCTTGCTTAGTATAGGATGCTAGTGTTCCATCGGTGGCCCTACACTCTTGTCCGCCCGCCATGCTATACTCTTCGGGCTGTGATCACTTGGGAGGTGATCACGGGCATATACTATATACTTTACCTTTGTTACATTACTGTGATACTGTTCGGAGATGGAAATTTGAAAGGACGGTGGCTCCATCCCGGTAGAGGTGGGCCTGGGTCCCGACGGCCCCGACTATTACTTTGTGACGGAGCGACAGGCAGGTTGAGACTACCTGGTGAGAGGTGGGCCTGGCCCTGGTCGGCGTTCGCGGATACTTAACACGCTTAACGAGATCTTGGTATTTGATATGAGTCTCGCCATTTGGTCTATACGCACTAACCATCTACGTGGGAGTAGTTATGGGTATCCCGACGTCGTGGTATCACCGCAAGACTTCGTGACGTCGCCGATCGAAGCGCGCGCGGCGGATTGGACTGGAACGCTGTTAGGCTAGGTGCGCCGGCCGCCCATGCAACGTCAGTGTGTGTGCATTGGGCGATGGGCCCGGACCCTGGCGCTTAGGTTTAGACAGGCGTCTTGGCCTCTCTGTTGTGCCTAGGTGGGGCTGCGATGTGTTGATCTTCAGCGGCGGGCATGACCGAGAAAGTGTGTCGGCCAAATGGGATCAAGCGTGTTGGGTTATGTGGTGCACCCTGCAGGAAGTTTAATCTATTGAATAGCCGTGATCTTCGTAACATGATGACTTGGAGTTGTACCTTGACCTTGTGACAACTAGAACCGGATACTTAATAAAACACACCCTTCCAAGTGCGGATACAACCCGGTGGTCGCTCTCTCTCGGGGTTACGAGGAGGGATCGCGGGTAGGATTATTGCTATGTGATGCTACTTGGAGGACTTGATCTCTCTCTTATACATGTTGCAAGACGGAGGCTGCCGAGCGTAGTCTTTGACGGGATTAGCTATCCTCTTATTCGGCATTCTGCAGTTCAGTCCACCGATATGGCCCTTTACACATATATCCATGCATATGTAGTGTAGTTCCTTGCTTGTAGTACTTTGGATGAGTACTCACGGTTGCCTTGTTCCCCTTTCCCCTTTCTTTACCCAATTGCTGCAACTGACGATGGAGCCCGGAGCAGACGCCACCGTCGATGGCGACTACTACACGGAGGTGCCTACTACTACGTGCAGCCCAGCCGGCGGCGACCAGGAGTAGTTAGGAGGATCGAGGCAGGAGGCGGCGCCTCTTCGATCTGATCCCGGTTTGTGCTAGCCTTCTTAAGGCAAACTTGTTTAACTTATGTCGGTACTCAGATATTGTTGCTTCCGCTGACTCGTCTATGATCGAGCACTTGTATTCAAGCCCTCGAGGCCCCTGGCTTGTATTATGATGCTTGTATGACTTATTTTATTTTTAGAGTTGTGTTGTGATATCTTCCTGTGAGTCCCTGATCTTGATCGTACACGTTTGCGTGTATGATTAGTGTACGATTGAATTGGGGGCGTCACACCTTCCCATTTAGAGAGAAGTTTTCCTGCAAAAAATCTTAAACGAGAGTTGTATAGCAAAACATAATCACCTACATTAAACTCACGTTTTTGTATCCTTTTGTCATGCCATTTTAACTTTTTTCTTTAAACAACTTGGCATTTTCATAAGCTTAGGTTCTCCATTCATCAAGTGAGCTAATATCAAATAACCTCTTCTCACCGGCAAGTTTGAAATCATAGTTGAGCTCTTTAATAGCCCAATAAGCATTATGTTCTAGTTCGAGAGGTAAATGACATGCTTTTCCATAAACCATTTTATATGGAGACATACCCATGGGATTTTTATATGCAGTTCTATAGGCCCATAATGCATCATCAAGTTTCTTGGACCAATTCTTTCTAGACCTATTGACAGTCTTTTGCAAAATTAATTTGAGCTCTCTATTACTCAATTCTACTTGACCACTAGACTGTGGGTGATAAGGAGATGCAATTCTATGATTAACATCATACTTAGCAAGCATTTTACAGAAAGCACCATGAATAAAATGTGAACCACCATCGGTCATTAAATATCTAGGGACTCCAAACCTCGGAAAAATAACTTCCTTAAGCATTTTAATAGAAGTGTTATGATCAGCACTACTAGTTGGAATAGCTTCTACCCACTTAGTAACGTAATCAACAACAACTAAAATATGTGTATATCCATTAGAGGCAGGAAAAGGTCCCATATAATCAAAGCCCCAAACATCAAATCGTTCAATAACGAGTGAATAATTCATAGGCATTTCTTGACGTCTACTAATATTACCAATTCTTTGACATTCATCACAAGATAAGACAAACTTACGGGCATCCTTGAAGAGAGTAGGCCAATAAAAACTGGATTGCAATACCTTATGTGCAGTTCTATCTCCCGCGTGGAGCAACATTGTCAGGCTATGCAGCAGAATAGGATTAACCGAAAGCAGTAACATGGTACACTACTCTAATGCAAGCAATAGAGAGAAGGAATAGACGATATCTGGTGATCAAGGGGGGGGGGGGCTTGCCTGGAAGCTCAGCCGAGAAGGAGGGGTCGTCAACATCGTAGTCGTACTGGGTAGCAGCGGCGTCGGTCTCGGTGTCTAACGAGAGAAGAGGGGGAAGAAACAATAAATATAATGCAAACATATACATGACGATGCATGACATGACAATGAGCGGTGCTAGGTGTGCCCTAATGCGGTAGTAGGTGACACCGACGAAGGGGGGAAACATCCGGGAAAGTATCCCCGGTGTTTCGCGATTTCGGACAGATGAACCGAAGGGGGAAAGTTGCGTGTTCTCTATGCTAGGAATGTGTGGCGGACGAACGGGCAACGTATTCAGATTCGTCTCGTCGTTCTAAGCAACTTTCATGTACAAAGTAGTTTCAACCGAGCTATGTATTATTTTATATTAATTTTTAAAGTTCTAATTCATTTTCTACATTAACAGAATTAATTTAAATCAAAAATATGTTTACTGCATCAGCATGATGTCAGCGGTCAACATTGACCGTTGACTGGGTCAACTGACGCGTGGGGGGCGTTAGTCATTTACTGTTATCCTAATTAACAATTTTAATTAGTTTAGTTAGCTAATTAGATTACTAACATAGGTTAATTAAGTTAATTAATTTTCCTAATTAATTAATTAATTATTATTTTAGACATCATTTTTTTATTTTTGTTTCCGGGGCTGGGCCAAATTGTCATTAGCCTAGAGGCCATAGCGGGCATGTAGGCATGCGGGTGCGGGCGAAGCCGCAGCCCGCCTGGTAGCAAGGCGAGGCCGGAGCGGGGCCTGCTCGGCGCGGCCGGGCCGTGGTCGATGGAGGCGGGGAGGCCGGTGTGTGTGTGGGGCGAGGAAGGAGGGTCGGTGGCGAGAGGCGGCATGGCGCCGAAAACAGGCAGACGGGCGCGGCGACAGCGGACTAATGGCGGGACGACAAGCGGCACGCCGCAGCTCGAGGAGCCAGCGGGGCGCGGGCGGAGCGAGGGCGGCCGGCGAGCAGGGGGGCAGCAGGGCAGCGGCAGTTGGGTTAGGTGGCGGGCGGCAAGAAGATCGTGCAACTGCGTGGTGAGCAGCGGCAAAAAGCAAGCGGCGACACGGGGAAGAGGACGGACAGGGGTGGCAGCGGACGAGTCGGACGAGGCGAAGCGCGGCGTTAGGGCGCCGGGGTGGCCATGGTGAGGCGCAGGCAGGCGGGCGGTCTAGCACGAGCTCGTGCGGCAGCAGCAACCTAGAGCAAAGGCAGCGGGACTCGGTCGTGATGGATCGGCAGCTAGAGGAGGGAAGCGACCGCGGGGAAAGAGGGGAAGCGGAGAGAGGCTCACACCTGCGGGTGCAAGGTTGACGACGACGTGGGTCCGGCGAGGCATGGGTCTCCGGCTCGAGTTCCTTGGCGTGGGCGAAGCAGCGGAGCACGTCGGCGTGGATGGCATGGTCCTAGGGCGTAGGGTGGCCGGGGAGCGCACGGGAAGGCATCCCATGGTGACGGCGGCGGCGGGAGCACGAGTGAGGAGGAGAGGGACGAGAGGAGGGGAAGTGAGGGCACTAGGGTTCACCAAAGGAGTGCGGGGGCGACTTAACCGAGTAGGGGTGCGACGGATGGATGGCGCGTGGCGATCCGAGACCTGGACGCGCGCGCGGCGTCCACGGTGCCTCTTGTGAACAGGAGGTTGAAGGAGGAAGGTGAGTTGGGCTGGGTCTGGTCAATTTGCTAGATGGGCCAAGTGCCTAGTAGATTAGGTCTTTTGATTTTCATTTTATCTTTTCCTTCTTATTTATTTTCTTTTCTGTTTTCTCTTTGTTTCCTATTGTTTTAGTTTTTGTAAAATATATACTTGGCATCTAATTTAGTATTTCAATTTAGTCCACTGTCACAAATAAGTCTAGTCCCCAAATAATTTAGTTTGATATTTTATTAACTAGTAAAGGCATTTATAATTAGGTTTGCTACTACTTAAATCATTTTAGTGCAATTAAGCATTCCATAAAAGTTTGGTTTCACCACCATAATCACCTATGCGTTATCTGGCATGACGCGAACATTTTAGTTTCATTGTTTGAAAACTTTTTTTGTTTGCCTGATTGTTAATTTGAATTCGAATCGGTTTCAAACTAACTCAAGATTAGCAACAGTGATCGAGGTGACGTGGCATCATTAGCAGAGGTTCATTGTAGCTTAAGTATCCGGGCGTCACACGGAGCCCGGGAGAGCAGCGATGTTATTCTAAAAAAATTATCTATCTATGCGTGTTTGCCTAAATATTTTCCAAAACTGGCACCTCCGAAACCCCATGATGTGCTTACTAGCTACAACTCGTGGAGTGTGTGTTCAGTGCCATTTTATTTAATTCACGAGATTTTTACAACATAATGATGTGAAAGCGGTGATATCTCATAACAAACCAAAAAAAGATGCCAATTTAAATGTTATCGTACAAGGTATTTTTCAATATTATTATTGATCTTTCTTTTGTCATATTTCCTTTTGTATTCAACTAATTTGGCTCATTTTGTTTACTAATTTGGCTTATTTTTGTATCATGTCGACAGACTATGTTTGTATCCCTAGAGATATTACGCTCACCAAAATAATCATGTCTGTTCTCAAGAAAACCAAGTTCATGGACATTGCAAGTGAAGTGGACTTCAATTATTAATTAATTGTGTCCGTGTTATATTGTCTGTATGTGTAAAATTTAACATGCATTACCTTTATATAACTCTTACAAAATATTTCAAGAGCCCGTGGCAACGCACGGGCATTCGACTAGTCTAGGTGGTTTTGGTGTTTAACTTCGAGACCACAACAACGATAATTGCTGTATTGTTGAGTTGCATAACTGTAAGGGCCAGCCTCTCTTTGGTTCACAGGAATTCCATAGTAATTTTGGATGATATGTTTCTTAGAATTTTTTTCTAATGATTGTTTGGTTCGTAGAACCATGAACAATTATAACTAAATATACTTCTCTTAATATGTAACCATGTCACCTTTAATATGCCACCATGCATGTGAAAATGCGTACTTCAAAATGCAACCATGCATGCTACTTATATTGAATATATTTATTACAACTAATTAGTTCTTAATTAGTAATCAAACAATATATTCATATTCCGTAAGACCAAATCTCATTCAAATATATTGTAGGTGCCTACCTTCCTTACAACATCATGTCGTCACTATATGTGAAGATCCACAACTTGTCCGCGGTAAGCATGTTTTTGGTCCAGTCTTGACCCGCCTGCATATGCATCAGAGTGGACCGGACCGAACCGAGCAGCATCGCGGTCCTGTTTTCAAGGACCGAACCGGTGGTGTCAAAGCCTGGGCCGGACCGCGAGGATCGGACACAGTGAGGTGATAGTGACCATGGCATCGGCAATGATGGCAAGTCACAGCTATGGGTCCTAATCTGAGGGGGAAACTAAGGGAAAAGATACGTTGACTCCTGGAGAACTTGATGGCGAGGTCGAGGAGGCTGGGGAAGTAGCGACGGTGAGGTAATCGACGACGAACGACGGTGCCTGGACTTGGAGTTGCAGGATGATGGCGACGACTTTGGGGCAAATCCGGTAGAGTTCTTGCGTGGGGTAGGAGACCTGAAGGTTGCAGACCTCCTAGACAGGGTTGTTCATTGCGGGGAGGCCGGTGGCCGTACGTGCTGTGCGCCGGCGGCCGTGCGTGCTCTGCTGGTGGCCTGCCTACACCCAGCCGTGCGTGCGCTGGTGCTCCAGCTCGAACGCAAGGCGTCACCAGGAGGGAGGGGAAGGAGACGCCCGATGGCGGGGACGAGATGGGAGGCGGGGAAGGCGAGGAAGTGGCCAGCGACGGCGTCGAGATGGTATGAGGAAGGGCCTCAGGATTGAGCGAGCGAACGAATAGAGTGTGCTCGTGCGTGTGTTGGGGCCTTTTCTCGGTCCGACCGAGCGGACTGGTCAAAGCCCGGACCAGACCGGCGTTTTCTCGGGCCTAAATTAACACCTTGGACCAATTGATTTTTTTACCGGGCCAGGACCGTGTGGTCCGGTCCATAACGGGCCGTGAGCCGGGCCAAAAGCAGGCTCGACATGTCCAGCCTGACATATGCATGTCGTTACAGAGCAACTAACCATGGAGTACTTCTTTGGGAGCTCCACAACGATCACCTGGGGTGGGCTGACAGCAAGCCTCAGCCGTTACTACGTGTTGCGCTCTAGGCGCTCCTTCCGATTTTTTTTCACACATTTTTTTGACTTTTAGATGCTTTTTCCCAAGTTTTTTGGCTTTTCGGTTTCCGCCGGTCTTTCTTAGCTTTTGGAAAAAAAATCTTAATCTTTTTGTGAAAAAACACATTTTTTGCTTCCACGCAAGAGGCATGAATTTTTTCGTCCGGTTTCTGGTTCGGTTTTTTTGTCCGGTTTTTTTGTGAAAAAATAATTCGTCAAAACTTATCTACGTGGGGTCTAGTTTGGAAGATCTCGACCTGGGGAATCCAATGATAAAAACGGTTCGAGATTTGGACGCACGGTTTAAGAGATAAAATGTTTTGAATAAACGGATCTACGAAAAAAAAATCACAGGTTGCGACAAAGGGCACACATGCAGTGCACCACTTGTCGCAACCTAGGAAGGTGGAAGTGACATTTGCAAAGAGTGCTCCTTAATTAATGATTTCGATGTTGTCATGGCGGCAGCAGGATGAGGATGAGATGGCTGTGAAGCAGGGTAGATCCTATTTGACGCTTGTGAGCATCAAATCATTGTGGCTACGTTGAGGCCGAACGGGTGCGTATGAGTAAGGATAAAGTACGCAGAAAAGGCTAGTGTTGGGTTGTGGGGCCAATCTAGATCTCTCCAGGCGTAACGATCAGGAACCGATGGCTATGGCTGGGGCGTTAGAATTGGTATTAGAGCCGACCCTGGCGGTTACACGTGCATGTGGTGCATGGCGCGTGTGGCCTGTTGTGGCACAGGGCATGACACATATGCGGACTGGACGCGCATACGTGTGTCAAGAGGGAATGATCCTGATGGGCCGAAGAGGACGTCAACTCCTTTGTGTGGGTCTATATGTCAGAATCTGACTTAATAGGAATTTCTTTTTTTCGGGAGCCAATCCAAAAAGAATTCCGAAGTTAAGCGTGCTTGGCTTGAGTAATTCAAGGATGGGTGGCCGATTGGAAAGTTGATCCCAAGTGCGCATGAGTGAGGTCAAAGTGCACAAAAAAGACTAATGTTAGTCTGTGGGGCTAGTCTAGATCTCGCTAGGTGTAACGGCTGGGAAGCTGTGTCTATGGCCGGGGCGTTACAGGTAATCATCTTGTTCTTTCTTTTTGCCTGTTCCGTTTTCCTGGTTGATGTTTAGTGGTGATTTGTTATGTTCTTTTCTGCAGGGAAAATTTCATCGTGTCAGAAAGAGTGTGACTTCAGAGCCCAACGCATCTCAGTAACCAGGACAAAGGAGAAATTGATATTGTTTCAGAGACGAACGTGTCTCAATAACCAGGACAAACGAGTAATAGATACTGTACTAGGGCCATGCCCGCTGGTTGCCGCACGAAATTGTGATTAGGTTTTCATGGATGGTTTGAACCAAATTAAGCATCAACGAAAAACAAGGAATGACATGCATTTAGATTGAAGATTGAAGACAACAAAGTAGTGCAGCAAAGTACATTTCCAATCCGAATGAAGCACCTGTGGACGTTTGAGTGTCCTTTCCCAGCTCCTCAACGTTAATTAAGCATTCATCTGATCATTTGTGCATTGATTCTTTCACTTACTCTGTGCACCAATGTTTGATGATGCAACCGCATGATCCGATGCCCAAATTATTACTGGGAACTAGAAAACGGTAGTTCATGGAGAAGATGTTGTAGGCATTTTACACGTGTCACCGGACATGTATTATCCATTCTCCTGCCATTAAAATGGGTGTTATGTTTTGTGGGATACACTTACCAGTCATGTGCTCTAAGTGAAATCTAACGAATATGACTTTACATATAGTAAATCCAACCATTGAAATCTATTTGTGACGAGTATGCCTTGTTTTCCCCAAATGTTGGGGAGGCATGCACAAGCGTTTGGATATTTACGGGTCCAGTTTTTTCCGAGAGAGTGACGATAAATTATATACTCCCTCCATTCAATATTACTTGTCGCTGATTTAGTACAACTTTGTACTAAATCAACGACAAGTAATATGGAATAGAGGGAGTACTTGTAAAGTTGGGCATATAATATGCAAACAAGGAAGGCTACCTTGCATAATCAGAGATAAATCAGATTGGGCGTTTTTAGGAGAATCCAGCTAAATGGTGGGTTTTGTTGTAAATGGTTACTTAGTGAATCCTTTGGCCTTTTAGGGATAGTATAGTTTCCAGTTTCTACATTTTTCAGCCACAGCTCATAAGATGCTGCAATCATGTAAAAGTTCTTGACTTAAAGAGAATCAGAATCCTCTGACCAACCATGTCCTTCATTTATAGTTGTGACATGGACCTATATATATCTGCAGTCTCTCAAGATACTACTACTAGCTAGCAAGGTCGGTCGACCACTAGAGAGTGATTTCAGCTAGTTTGTCCCATAGTCCCAGGATTTTGCTCAGTGCAGGCCACAGCTACACCCCTTATAAGTCGGAGGAGAGAAGGTAGGATACGTATTTGTGTTGGGAATTAACACACAAATGCACTTGTGGTTAACAGAAAACTGCAGCAGCAACAAGTAATCTCAGCACCACATCATGTACTAATTCAAGGATCGTTGCTTAGCACGGAATGAAACATATGCAGCAGCATATATGGAGGCAGAAAATGTTACTCAGCAGGCAAGACACTCCTCAGCCTAGTGTCTTGTGGTAGTAGTAAGTTTCTGGACAGCACCAAGCATCAACAAAGAGACACCAGATTTTTACGTGGAAAACCCCTCAACTTGAGGGAAAAAACCACGGGCCGAAGCCACCCAAATCCTCTTCCACTATTATCAAACATGGGATACAACAAGTTCTTCTCTAGACAGCACTAGAGGATCTCATACATCAAGATTTCTGAATCTTAGATGGACACGACAGGATTTGGGGCTCAAGAACTAAGGAATGGAACAATCTCACCAAAGATGGTGGAACCGAAGCTTGAAGGAAGCAAGGTAGTGGATCTAGACTATCACAACCTTGGAGAGGAGCTCCCTTTTCTTCTTCCTTCAATCTTCCTCTTCTTCCCTTGCTCTCTTGGTTTTCTCTCTTCTTCTATCTTGGATGATGAACTGATTTTCGTCACACTTGGTGGTGGCTGCTGGACGGAGGGTAAAGCATCCCCATTCACACATGCGCAAAGTCCAAAATGACCCTAGGTCATAACCCTAATGGGTAGGGGGCTTATGCACCTCTTTCGGCTGCCTAAAAGGCCTCAAATGGTCATCTCCTCACAGCACACATGAGGAGGATATCCCAACAAATCTCCCCCTCCGACTCATAAGGGGGGCACCGCCATGCCCACTACCTTGCAACATGCTTGTAGCTTCTCATTTGGTAATATCTTGGTCATCATATCCGAACCATTGTCGTCGGTATGGATTTTCTCAAGTTTCAGCAACTTGGAACTCACAACATCTCGAATCCAATGGTACCTCACATCAATGTGCTTGGTTCGAGAGTGATAGCTTGAATTCTTGGCAAGATGAATAGCACTCTGACTGTCACAAAACAAAACATGCTTCTCTTGCTTCATGCCGAGCTCTTGCAAGAAGTTCTTCATCCACAAAACCTCCTTGCTAGCATCAACTGCTGCAATGTACTCAGCTTCAGTAGTTGATGTATAGACACATTTCGCAATCTTGATTGCCATGACACTCGCTCCCCTGCATAAGTCATCGGTATCCGGATGTGGACTTCCTACGATCCTTGTCACCTGCATAATCTGCATCTGATAGCCCTGCAATACAGGATCACCATTTCCAAAGCATAGACAAGATGTAGAAGTACCCTTGAGATACCTAAGAATCCACTTCACTGCTTCCCAGTGAGTTTTACCTGGATTTGTCATGAACCGGCTAACAACTCCAACTGCATAGGCAATGTCAGGCCTAGTGCATACCATGGCATACATCAAACTACCCACAACAGATTGGTAAGGTACTTCATAGGATATTGTTTTAAATTCAGTTTGTGATGGCCTGCAAGCGGAGAGATAACAGATTTTGCATCTTTCATATTGAACCTTTCAAGTACCTTCTCAATGTATCTTTCCTGTGAGAGCCAAAGCAGCTTCTTTGATCATCACGGAGATCTTCATGCCAAGTATTTGCTTAGCTGGTCCTAAATCCTTCATGGCAAATGATTTACTCAATGCCTTCTTGAGGAGAGCAATCCTCTTTGTGCCATTTCCAACAATCAGCATATCATCAACATACAACAAGAGAATAATGAAGTCACCCTCGGCGTACATCTTCATAAAGACACAATGGTCAGGTTGTGCTTTATGGTAACCATGCCCGGCCATAAAAGATTCAAACTTCTTGTACCACTGCCGAGGAGCTTGCTTCAAGCCATACAAGCTCTTCTTCAATTTGCAAACTAAGTGCTCCTTGCCTGCAACCATGAATCCCTCTGGCTGCTCCATTTATATCTCCTCCTCTAGGTCACCATGCAAGAAAGTTGTCTTCACATCAAGTTGTCCAATTTCCAAGTCCATGGTGGCAGCCATGCCAAGCACAACTCGGATCGAAGACATCTTGACCACTGTAGAGAATATCTCACTATAATCAATGCCCTTTTTCTAGCTGAATCCTTTCACAACCAATCTGGCCTTGTACCTTGGATGTGAGGTGTTTTCTTCAGTCTTCACTCTGTACACCCACTTGTTCTTGAGTCCTTTCTTGCCCTTGAGCAGTTTCACAAACTCAAAGGTATCATTCTCATACAGGGAATTCATCTCATCCTGCATGGCTTCTGACCATTCTTCCTTGTTCTCATCAGACATTACCTCCTCATAGTATGAGGGCTCACCTGCATCTGTCATCAACACATATTGATGTGGTGGATATTTAGAAGAAGCAATGTGACCTCTTTCACTTCTTCTTTGCTGCTGCACTGGTGGTGAATCAGGTGGATTTTCGTTGGCATCATCATTACCAACTTCATCATCATCATCACTTGATGGCTGCTCGTCACTTTGACTTGTACTGCCTTGATCAGTTGCATCTCCACTGTCTTCAGTGTCATCATCTCCCCCATGATTGTCATGCACGAGAGGAGGACGGATTGGATCCATGTCAACCTGAGGTATGTTGGTCATTGGCTTCTCTGGTTTCCCAATATCTTTTATTGTTTCATCTTCAATGAACACCACATCTCGGCTTCTCACAATCTTTCTATTGGCTGGATCCCACAACCAGTAGCCAAACTCTTCGCTTGGTTGGCTGAGGTAGTTGCACTGCTTTTGTCTTGCTAACAAGCTTGGATCTCTCGTCCCTTGGAACATGTACAAATTCCCTACAACCAAAGACCTTCAAGTGCTTGTATGATACCTCCTTCCCCGACCAAACTCTCTGAGGAATATCACCTGCAAGAGGAACTGAGGGAGATAGGTTAACCACATACATAGCATTCCTCAAAGCTTCAGCCCAAAATGAATTAGGTAAATGAGCATGAGAGAGCATAGCCGTTACCCTCTCTGTGAGTGTCCTGTTCATTCTCTCTACAAGACCATTGAGCTGGGGTGTTTTTGGTGGACTCTTCTCAAGCCTGATGCCAACATTTCTGCAATACCTTTCAAAAGGACCTCTATATTCACCACCATTGTCTGATCTCACGCACTTCAATTTCCTGCAAGTTTCTCTTTCAATTTTGGCATGGAACTCCTTGAAGGCTTCAAACGTTTGGTATTTGTGTTTCAGCACATACACAAAAACATTTCTGGAATGGACATCAATAAAAGTCACAAAGTATAATGCTCCACCATGAGATTTTTCAGTCATGGAGCAAACGTCAGTGTGCATAATATCAAGAACATTATCTGCACGATGTGGAGGGAGTGCACGAAATGCAGCCCTATGTTGTTTGCCAGCAAAACAATGTGCACAGGGTTTCAAGGATATACCTTTCAACTCAGGGAGGTAATCCATGCGAGCAAGAGCATGCATGCCCTTCTCACTCATATGCCCAAGCCTCTTGTGCCACAATTCAACCGAAGTGTCTTTTTCAGCAACATTCAACACCTCATTGCACAACTTGGTTTTAGTCATAGAGATTACCTTGCTTACTTCCTCGAGCCACAATCAAAGAGCCTTTGGTGAGCTTCCATTTTCCTTCACCAAAATAACTAGGATGTTTGATATCATCAAGCTTGCTCACTGACAAAAAATTCATCCTTATGTCAAGAACATGCCTCACATCATCGAGCACCAATCTGCAACCTGTGTTTGTTTCAATGCATATAGACCCCTTGCCAACAATTGCTAACGAACCACTATTTCCCATCCTCACTTGGCCAGTAAGACCACTAGTGTAAGATGTGAAATACTCCTTGTGTGATGTGATGTGGAAGGACGCACCTGAATCCACAACCCAACTCATGGCATCATCATGAAAAGCACTATAGAAATCTTCATCTTCAATGACTAGATAATCCTCATCTGTTGCAGTCATGGCTGAACTGCTCTCAGCCTTTTGCTCGGTTTTCTTTGTGAGTTTCCCCTCTGCAAGCTCTCTTTTGTACTTCCTGCACTCACTCTTTATGTGTCCCGGATTGCCACAATGAAAGCAAGTGATATCTTTTCTCTGTTTTGACTTAGATCTCCCCCTAGATTTTCTTTTGCCTTGCTGAAATCTTGTATTGCTGCGTCCACAGTTTTCATTCTTCCCATGGGTTTCAGCCACATACGCATCAGAAGAAGAGGCATCACCCTTTTCCTTCTTTCTGGCTTCTTCATTCATCATACTGTTCTTCACCATCTCCAAAGTCAGCTTCCCATCCAGAGCTGAATTTCTAAGTGACACAACAAGCGTGTTCCAACTATCAGGCATGGAACTCACACTACTAGGAAAAGTCCTACTAATGGCGCACCTAATTTGGCCATTAATGGCGCATTAGTGGTGCGCCATTAGTGCCACGCCATTAGTATATTTTACTAATGGCGCACCACTGGTGCGCCATTAGTATCGATATACTAATGGCCGACCTTAGATGCGCCATTAGTATATACAACGAAGGCGCCATTAGTATGCCTCCTGTGGGGCCATGTATACCCAAGTGCTTTGGCATACTAATGGCGCACAACAACAAGATGCGCCATTAGTAACTTTGGCATACTAATGGCGCACTGTTTAATGATGCGCCATTAGTATCCTTTGGCATACTAATGGCGCACTGTGATGTGATGCGCCATTAGTATGAATATTAGGTTTTTTTTATTTTTATTTTTCTGTTTTTTGCACAGGTTACAAAATGTATAATTGGACAAAATATAGACAGCACACATCAACAACAGATTCATCGAATACAATAGAAGATTAGTCTCTGAATACAATTCATCATATTAGTCTCCGAATACAATTCATCATATTAGTCTTCGAATTGAAAAGACCGAACAAAGATAGAACATTATATTACAAGTCTCGAGACCGCGAGTAGCGAGTTTGTCTTCACATTACAAGTCGATATCGATCATCTAAACTACCATCACATAGAAGAGAGCTGCGGTCATCACGATGAGCATCATCACGATGAAACTCGTCTTCATCCGGTTCCTCCAACGCTCCTCCCTCTCCCGCTAGATAGCGGGCGATCTAGATTCGCCTCGGCCCTAGTGGTGTACCCTTTGTAACTGTTACCGCTGAATCGGTGAACCTGTCTCCGACACTCCTCCCGATCGTCAGAGACTCGGGAACCTTACCCTTGTACACGACATACGACGGCATCGCTATGCACTAGCCAAGCTAAACGTTAGTACCAATTCACAGACAATACATAAGCAATATATAAGTATGCAACAGAACGATCGGAAGAGAAAAGCAAGACATTAATAGCATCAATTACATCTAAGTTGAACGACTCTCAAACCAAAGAGACATACTACAAGTTCATTAAAGTTTAATTACAACATGAGCCAATCGATGTTTCAGAACTAGACACAGCATCACTGCTTTCGACTCGACTCAAGGGACCGGAGCGTGGATGAAGCCGCCGTCTATCGTGGGAGTCATGAAATAACGGGCGTAGTCAGCCTGCATTTGTAGCATTGTGTCGATGTCACTGTTGGACGGTTGATTTCTGAGGTAGAACTTCCCCGAGGTATGAAGGACATCTTGATGGATGATTTCCGCAAACTCCGACTGGATGCGAAAGAATTCTTGTCTGATGTACGCGTCCTGGATTGCCGACATGCTCGCGGCTCAATCTTTGAGTTTACTCGGTAGCAGAAGTTGATGATGGTCCCGTACGATCGCCCACTTGTGATGGATGGCGAGTAGGCACCCTTCGACTGCCGGCGGCTGCTTGACGCAGCGAACGTCAGTTGTGGGAGAACACGTGCTTGTCGACTTACGAATAGGCCTGGTGAAGGTGCCTCCAGATTTGGCGTGGCGGGAGAACATCATCAAGAACCTTCTTGACATTTGTGTAGTCTACGTTTGACCGACGGTCCAGGTCGAAATCGTGGCCATGGAATATTTGGGGCTTAGGAGGATGGCGTGCAATGTGTCACCGCAGAAAACACGGAATGTTAAAAGAAAACGGTCGAAATCTAAGAATTCATATGTTACGGGCTGGTTGAGGGAGGACTTACTCGGGAAAGTAAGGCACGAGGAAGTTATCCTTATCTTGGTTTGCCGAATGACGCCTTCGAGGTAAGAACTCGCGACTTGCGGTCCCAGCGCTGCCCAAGATCTTGGCATGCATGTAGAAGGGTCGACTATCACGATGTCCGGGGTCTTGTCGCGAATGATCCGCATCTCCATACTCAGCAAAAATAGCGAACGAAGGTGTAGTGCAGCGGATGAAGGTTCAACATAGCGTGGATGTCATCAAACCGCAGGACGATCGACGCCCGATGGAGTTATCCACAAAGCCCTTTCCCTCGGCACCTTGGCCGCGAAACCGGTATGCCACATCCTTCTCTCGAGACGCCACTTCTCCAAAGAAAGAACACCGTCATGCAGACTCCGCATAGCACCGGTTGCAGCATTGAGCATATTTGTTGGTAGCATCGCCCTACCCGCCACATGCACCCTCCTCGAGATATCCTCGGTGAAGGTGGCCCGCCCCGAGCACGGATCGTATTTCGGTGCGGCTGGCCCGCACCCTTGTTAGTCTTTCTTTGCGTGCCTTCTTCTTCTCCTGTAATGGGACCGAGTTCTGCTCACAGACCGCCTTCTTGAGTGTGTTGGGGCTGATAATATTTCGCACCTCGCCTATCTGAGGCTCGGTGAAGTCGGCAGCTGGAGGCGTCTCCTGAGAGATGAACGGCAGACGACGCCTGTTGCAACTTGGCTTCTCCGCGGTACCAGCTAGATCGCGCACGTCTTTTGTTGGGTTGGGTTCTTGAGAAGGAGGCCCCATGAAGTCGCCACCGTACCCATGATCGGCAAAGTGCTGATCGACGTTGCCAAATGTATCATCGTCGTCGTCGTTCTGATCCTATGCCATATGCATGTTTGGATCGATGGCATAGGGATGTCCGCACCGTTCGGCGGTCTTGCCATGGGGCCGACTTGGCGCCAAGACGATCTGGCGGTGTTGTCTTTGGGTGGTGTCCCCGCCCCAAACGAATCGGCTCTTCGCCAAAGCAGGGCCAGCTCAGCAAAGCGCCGAGGGTCATCAAGTCATCATCGTCGGCACCGACGGGTCGAATCGGAGGTAACAACTCGTCGCAGCCTGGCAGCACCGAACTAGTTGAACCCTAAACAAGTTGGGTGGCATCCGGTACCGTGGAACAAGGGGTTGCCGGTTGAGCGATTTTGCCCTTGGCGACATCGACCAACTCGTTGTTCATGAAGTGCAGGAGAGTGCACGGAACGTCGGCGCGCCTGTGAAAACATGTAGGCGTCCGGGATGCCCGATCAAAGGCAAGGAGATGAAGTCCTCGGCCGAGAGGCTTAATTAGTTACCGTGATGATGGCATCGAGCTCGGCTAATGTCGAGGCACCGCCAACGGCGGGCGTGCAGATTGACGGAGGGGCCGCTTCTGCAGAGGTGGCGGCGGCGTACACCCGGTGCATTAAGCTCCGTGCGGCGTCGGAGACACCAATGCCGCCTCCGCGGAGACACCAATGGCCCCGCCATCGCGTACAGCGAGTTGCTGGCCATGAAGCTAGGAATCGGGCGGCCCTGTTGGCGCCCGCAATCCACGCACTCAACCCCTCGATCAAGGTAGGCACAATGGCGGTGATCGTCGCTCCAATTGTTGTTGCACTTGCTCTTGGACAATCTCCGAATCCGCGCCACCTGTGCCTTGAGTTCTTGAACCTCGCTACCTGGCTTTCCGAGCTGGTCTTTTCTCCTTTCGCCCACCGGTGTTATAGTATGGCGACCATTTTGTCGACAAGCCTTTGCCGCCACACGACCAGTGACGCCGGCTTATCGAGCTTATCCTTGTTCTTCATTACATTCAACGCCCTATTTAGAGTGGTGTCCCAAGGGTTGCTCTTAGTCGACCCGCGCTCGCTTTCGATCGCTGCGGAAGGAATGTGAACCATTTAGAAATTTTGCTTCATTAATTAGAATGCAACCATATGGAGCTAATTACGGGGTGTATTCCTTACAGAACAAGCTCAAGCGCCCTGGTCTTGGATCCGTGGTAAGCTCCTTTGTTTCGGGTCCTTCTTTTATCGGGCCCCGACAAAGTTCCCGGTCTGCTTGTCACCGTATTTATCGAAGAGGGCGGTAGGCCTTGCTCGCACGGTCCGCCTCCTCCTTGTCCCATATAGGCTCCGCCACTCAGAACCGCCAGGACCGAGTGTGTGTTCCCTAAGTTCAGCTCCGCATTTCTTCCCCCACGACTTGATTGGGAGTTTGCGGTGCTCGAGCAATTGATCTTGAAGTCGTTGTAGTCATCTTGGTGATCGAAGGATTTTCTCCTTGATCTTCTCATAACTCTCACCTTTCTCGATCATTCTCTTCACATTGCTTTTCCAAGTAGACAGGGCCTTGCTCATCTTCGTGAGGGCAGCATTGTTCACTTTATTCCCTTTGAGGCTTGTGTTTTCAAATTCAGCGGGGAACTTGTATCGTTCGTGCAGCTTCGTGAAGAGGAGGTTGCGCAAATTCCCTCGGTCAGGATGCCTCAGGTTCTCGGTGTTGATCGAGACGGTGCTCCGGAGAATGCACCCGAGCTGAAGCGAGTACCCCTTGACTATTCGTTCGGGAGCCGTTGGATTCCGTCGAGTCCACTTCAAGAACTTCCTCCTTGAGGGTGCGGAACACGGTCGGCGCCGTCCTTCCGTTGCCTCTTCGGTTGGCTGCCATCGTGCGCGCGCCGCCATCATCGATGGTGGCATCCTCGGCGGCACCATCGGTGGTGGCATCGGTGGGGTCATCCTCGGCGGTACCATCGGTGGTCTCGGGATCGGTGGGAAGGCGGCGTCCTCATACAAGTGAGGTTGTTCCTCCATCTCTGGGACAGCTCCCAGAATGCCTTGCCGCCCAACCCCGGCCTCATCGTTGTTGGCCATGTTTCTCTCTAAATAGGAACAAAGTTTGGTCAAAAGTTGGTTATTGTCAAGGAACAAGATCATGGTCTCATCATTTAGGGTTTGTCGACACGAGGCATCCTAAAAGCTAAGCTTTTATCATTGAGGGTTTTTCGACGCCGAGGCACCCTAAAAGCCTAAGCTTTCATCATTAGTCACAAGTACCCTGCCCATGCATTAGTCACAAGTACCCCATATGTCCTATTTTTAGCAAAGTCATGCTAAAATTCACGGAAAATTTCAGCATGACCTTTGCTGAAAATAGGACATATGGAGTATACCAATTTTTGGAACGGAAGTTAATCGACATTCCAGCAAACTCAAGGGCCTCTCGGGTGGACAAGGCAAAAAAGGCCTCCATCACAACATGGAAAATACATTGGCATGTGAGAAGGTGAAACAATATATGCATCTCCAAGCAGTATCATTCAACATTTTGGACAAACCACTACAAGCAATACTGGATCAGATACAAGAAGAATGTGAGAAAATGCAGACAAATACTAACAGATTGAGGTGTTTAACTTGTGGTGCTCTCTGTGCTATTAACATTTCAAGTCAAAACCTTTTCTGGTTAGTAAGTGTTTCTTGAGCATATGTATGTAGTAAGTGTTTCGCTCTCGGTGTTTGTAACACATATTTTAGCTACCTAGTACCAGTGCTATTACCCAGCAGTTAATTAGCTTTCGCTTTTGCTTTTCAGTGCTAAATTCTAGCTAGTACCAGCAAATTAACATCTAGCAGCAATCATTTTCAAATATATATACACTGGACATTTTAATATTAACCTAAGGAAAAATGAATGTTAGGTTAATTACCCACTGTTAGTTATTCAGTCTGATGCTTTGTTCTACACTTTGATGCAAATTAGTATATAGAAGAAGCTATTTACTAGCAGTACCATATATAAAAGACATTCAGTCTGATGCTATTTACTAGCAGTACTAGCAGTTTTTTTTCTTCTTCAATAACTGTATTGTCCATATATAAAAGACATTCAGTCTGATGCTATTTACTAGCAGTAGTAGCAGTTTTTTTTCTTCTTCATTAACTGTACTAGCAGTTTTTCTTCTTCTTCATTAACTGTATTAGCTATTTACTAGCAGTACTAGCACTTGGATCATATGCTAACGCTACATTGATACATCATCATGCTGGGTAATATTAAACCCAAGCAACTTTATAATCAACCCAAGATACATCAACTACTACACTTTCCTGCCTAATAAAAACAGTCATGCGAGCATATAGTATATAAATCTGAATTTGTGTTTACAAGAAGAGTGCCCATTGCAATGTAAACCTGAGAACACAACTCACCTCAAGTGCAGGATATAGCAGACACCTACTTCTTCAGTCAAGTGCAGTAAAAGACCGTTTGCAGAACCTGTTTAGTCAGAGTTGAACATTAGAATCCATACTATGCTCTACTATGCTTGTAAAGGAACACCTGCTAGCTAGCTGCTGTCGAGTTGCCAGCATTCGTCGTTAGTGAAAAAAAATGAAGAAGAAAAAAGGCATGCATGCACTGGTTTGCCAAAACAGAGCACTTTAGTCCTCTGTTTTTGCTAACTGCTACACATACCCCCAAGTGAACCACCACAACATCTAAAAGCTAACAATTGTTTTTGCTTATAAAAAGACCAATGGCACATAATACATCCAGAAGCACAATTCCTAGTGATTTCCTGCTTGAGGCAATCTGCTTTCAACCGGGGTGCACAATCTTCAACATGAGTCGGACCATGATAACCGTTATTTTGCTTATCAGTACACGTTTTCTCAAGCCGAAGTTGAGATCGAACATCACATGAAGTGCAGATTCCTTGAAATGGTAATGATAAATATAGTTCCAAAAGATGCAACACATAAGCAGAATTGTATTATGTTTCAATACTTAGCCAGAGTTATAATGCAATATTTCTTTCAGTTTAACTAGTGTTCTGAACTCTTTAACAAAATCGGGTGCAACTTGCCAAACAAGGAGGATTGTCTGCTTCATTTCATCGTCAGCTAAAAGAACATAGAAGGAGCCCTGCTGAGAATACAGTTTGAGATCCAAGATACTTTTCACCGGTTTCAGACCCCATTAACAATATGGGTGTTAAACTTGTATATTCCATGGACAGTGTAAACTGTAACATGTCACACACGCACACGCACAAAAAAAAAACTCACACACAAGATGCAAATGTGCATGATACAGAAAACTGAATGTGGGTAGCTGAGCAATCACCAATGTCACATAGTACATCCAGAGCATATGATTGGAGTGAAGTTGAGACAATCTGGTTGAGACCCAGTTCCTGGTGATGTTCTGTTTGAGGCAAATCTGATTTCGGCTAATGGTACTCAAGATGGTCTTGCTCCATTTACAAAAAATAAATAAAAATGAACATTGCAGTTATAGAGTCTGAAGGGGAATTTGGAACCTGAGCTGAGCAATGATAAATACTACTTATCAGTGCAAGTATATCATTTCACAAGCTTCTGTTAAGATTGGACATCACAGGAAGTGTTTAATTCCTTGAAATGGTCAGCAGATAACATGAATAATAAATACAATTCCAAATGATGCAAACACTACCCCAAACAAACTTTTTCATGACGGTTGATAAGATTCGTGAAGGCTGTGGGTCCTCCTTCAGGAACGTACGACGTTCGTGACGTGAATGGCGTACCGAAGCGAATGGGTCGAGTCAATCCTGAAGGGTCGGAGCTAACAATTGACCCAGCCCAGACCAGAGAGGAGGAAGAATAGAAGGGGGTTGGGGACTCACCTATGTTTCTTGTGAGCGAGGTGAAGCACCACCAGTCGAGCCGAGGCGACGTGGCCCTCCTCTCCGGCGTCGTCCTTGTCCTGGTCGCGCCTTGGCGCTCTACCTGCAGAGCAGAGACGACACGAGGGTCAGCTAGATGGAGACGGAGGTACAAGAAGGATCCACAGCAGCAGCACCTTCTCCTCCTTGGATGAAAGGGAACTCACCAGGTGGCGCCGAGCGCCGAGGCGCCGAGGCGCGCCGGGCGGCGTCGGGCGTCGAGGCGCGCTGGGCGGCCGCGTCGCCGAGGCGGCGGCGCGGCCGAGGCGGCGGGCAGCAGGCGTCGGGAGAGGAGAGGGAAGGGATCGAGGCGAGGGCGAGGGAGAGAGAGGGGATAGGTTTGGGCCGGGGAGGAAATATGGATGGGGGCGGCACAATACTAATGGCGCACCACACCTCGGTGCGCCATAAGTACATCCATACTAATGGCGCACCTCACCCTGGTGCGCCATTAGTATTTTTTTTTTTCTACTCGAGCCAACAGGTTATCTTCCACCTGACCTGATCCACATCAAGTTCCCTCTACTAGCTCGACTGGTCAGCAGCCAGTTCTCACACCAGGAGGTCCTGGGTTCGATTCCTAGGCTCCACAAGTTTTTTATGCATTTAAAATGTTGTTTGATACTTATTTGTGTTTAAATATGTTCAAACTTGTTTAAATCATAACAGTAATATTTTTTTTATAAGACAGTAATAATTTTTTAAAAAATATCATCAAACAGTAATGTCGGTGGAGCGGGGAGGTGCGGGGGTGCGGGGGTCGGCGGGCGGTTGAGTATGGGAGGGTGCGGGGGTCGGCGGCGGCGGTTGAGTAGGGGAATCGAGGGTGCGGGGTTGGCGGCGGCGGTGGACTGGGGTGCTCGGCGAGGGGGACGGATCTGGCGAGGTGGGATAGCGATCGAGATGGAGGGGATCGAGATCGAGTGTCCATGAAATTTAAAAATATTCATGATAGTTCAAAAGTGCCCATGAAATACAATCGAGAAATGAAGGCTACGATTTAAACACAATCGATCTTAGCTAGCTATCTGTTCACAATCTTCTTGCCCTTCTTTTTCGCAAATGGAGTTCTTTCGTGGAACGGACGCCCTTTAGGTAGGGTGGTCCTGCTTCTTCTTGTGGTGTATGCTGCTACTTCATCATCGTCGTCATGTTCGATCCTCGGTCGCCCGACTTGTCGAAGTCTTGCTCATTGGCTACTCCATCCATTCCGATGATCTTCCTTTTGCCTCTCCTCACGACAACACGACCGGGCTTTGACGGTCGGTAATGAAGAAGCATTGGTCAACTTGGGAAGCCAGTACCCATGGCTCATTTTTGCGGTGACGCTTGCGCCATGGTCTTGATTTGGCCGGGTATAACCATGGTGGTGAAATACTGGTCTTCTTTTAGGATGCTCTTCGCCCATCGACACGGAACATGGGACCTTCTCTCCAACAGAGCTCAGCTCCCAGATCTCCTCAATCCTTCCGTAGTATCTGTCCTTGTCATTACGGTGTAGGATTCCATCGTTACCCGGAGTTCGATAACCATCGCTCTTCATGTCCTTGGCCTCGGTGTAGAATGTGTATCCGTTGATATCGTGACGCCTCATAGGTCATCAGGTTGTGCTCGGCGCTACCGTGACAAAGGCGAATATGAGTTGTTCTTCCGCGGAAGAATCCTCATGTAAAGGGTGCTGACGAAGCTTTCGCTTGAACCAACGCGTGAAACATGAGTTGTGCTCTTTGATTATATCTCCGTCCGTCCTCTGTTGGCCTCGGTCATTGTACGCCTTCTTAATAAAGGTTTTGTGCTCTACCACCCAAGGATCGACCACGTCTATGTGTTGTAGCGCGACTAAGTTTGCTCTTTCAAAGTCGGCGAGTCGACCCTCTAAGTCGACATGCATTTCGCGGCGACCCTCACGGTGACCCCATCCAGCGAGCCTGCCGAGGTGCTGTTGACGGAAGACCAACGGGTTCTCGATGCCTAGATAATTCGTGCAGAGGAGATGCACTCTTCGTCGAAAAGCCCTGGCTATACTTCCCTCTGGACGTGACATGTTGCGAACATATCCTTTGATGACACCATTCATCCTTTTGAACGGCATCATGCTGTGCAGGAACGTCGGCCCGAGTTGGATGATATCCTCCAATATATGGACCAGCAGATGCACCATAACGTCGAAGAATGCGGGCGGGAAGTACATCTCAAGCTCGCATAGTATCACCACGATCTCTTCCTGTAGCCTTCTGAGTTGCCTCACGCCAATCGACTTCCGAGAGTTGACGTCGAAAAAGTTGCATAGGCCAAATAGCGTTTCACGGACGTGCGCGTCCATGATCCCACAATTGCAATCGGAAGTATCTGCGTCATCAAGACGTGACGGTCGTGAGACTTCATCCCATGAACTTCGCTTCACTGGGTCTAGGTATCGCTTATCTTCCCAGCGTAACCGAAGGAAGTTTTACTCCTAGGAGGCAGGTGAAAACTGCTCGATCTCCTCGACTTAGAGTGAAGCACGCGGAGGGTAGTCATTTCCGGTCTTCTTGGCCTTTTGCCTTTGCGACGACTTCATCGTGTCCTGCTTCGCCTCATCATCATCATCATCATCATCATCATCATCATTAGCGTGAAGCTCCCGCCGATGCCCATTGATTTCAAGTCTGCCCTTGCTTTCGCCCATCTTTGGTCCTCTCCGCATGTTGAGCAGGGTACCAAGCAGACTCTCGCACACGTTCTTCATGATATGCATGACATCAAGGCTGTGAGGCACACGGTGGATCTTCCAAGACGGCAAGTCCCGTAAAACAGACCTCGTTTTCCATACCTTCAGCAGCGGCTCTGGCGCCTTCGCTTCTTTCCGGCTCTGGCGCCTTTTGC
Organism: Aegilops longissima; assembly: GCA_021605205.1. Taxonomy (NCBI): domain Eukaryota; kingdom Viridiplantae; phylum Streptophyta; class Magnoliopsida; order Poales; family Poaceae; genus Aegilops; species Aegilops longissima. The sequence continues at coordinate 148,597,133 of CM038682.1, read as the reverse complement.
TTCTTTCGGCGGTGGGCAGTCTTTCCAATTTTTCAACAGCTTGTCTATTTCTCGGCGCTCCTCGTACACGGGCGTTTTGAGTTCGGTTTCACCATCGAACAGATCCTTGCGTTTCCTCCACGGGTCATCGTCGTGAAGCCACCTTCGATGTCCCATGAACACGGTTTTCAAGACCCGGATCTCTATCTAGCTGGCGATCGTTGTGTCATCCATGCACCTTATGCATCCAGAAAATCCGTGGACTACCTGCCCATGAGATATCCGTGAATCGAGATAGTCGTGCACCGCCTGGCGGCAAAGGCGGCTCTCATAGGGAAATATTCTTTCTGCGGCGCCCCACGATTGGCTGGCGTTTTCCACAGCGTGTCAAGCTCCTCTTTAGCAGCCCCGATCTGATTGATGTCGTTCCTGGTTGTTTCGGCCCTTCAATTAGCATACTCATGTGAATGTACTTCCTCTTCATGCACAACTAGGAGGGAAGGTTGTACATCCACACAAACACAGGCCAGGTACTATGTGTGCTTCTCTGGGTGCCAAACGGATTGACTCCATCGGTGCTCGTGCCCAGCACGATGTTCCTTGGATCCTTCCCAAATTCTGGGTCTTCGAAGTTCAACGCTTGCCACTGGCTCGCATCCTTAGGGTGACTCACCATCTTGTCTTTTTTATCTATCTCCGGATCATTTGCGTCATCTTCTCGCTTCTTCTCCTCCCTATCCGCGTGCCAACGCAGGAGCTTTGCTACCTTAGGGTCCGTGAAAGACCGCTGCAGACGAGGATTGATCGGAAAGTACCACACCACTTTTCGAGGAGCTTTCTTCCTCTTCTTGTATCGAGTGACGCCGCACACCGGACATATGGTAGACTCCGCGTGCTCGTCCCGATAAATGATGCAATTGTTCATGCACACATGGTATTTCACGTGCGGTAAATCCGAGGAAACACGATTTTCTTCGCCTCCTCCAAACTAGTCGGGCACTTGTTCCCCTTGGGAAGACGTTCGTGCCAGAATGACATGTTCTCGTCGAAGCATCGCCGGTCATTTTGTGTTTTACCTTCATCTCCGAGCCATGGCGTTACTTTCAAAGGGTATCCTCGGGCCTGCATCCTTCATACAATGGAGTAACCACGCCTAACTCAAGTTGATCCATCTTGGCTTTCTCTCGGCGGCAGCTCTTGCGTTATCCGCCCCGCTTGAGAAGCAGCTCTTGAATATGAGGGTCCTACACCCAGCCCATCGATGGTCCAGCGTCGTCGCTCCCGCCGCATCATCATCTTCATGATCATGCCCGTCATCTCCTCCAAAGATCTTCCTCATCATCATGTCCTGCATCTTCTACATGATGACTGTGTACAAGATCACCGTCATGATCATCTCCCGGGATTCTTCGTCTTCTCGCCCGCCCGAGCCGCGGTGGTTGTCTTGCTGCCCTTCCTCATTTCTTGCCCGGCCCCCATGGACGACTTCAGTAGTCATCTTCATCACCTTGCCACCGATAGCCATCCATGAAACCACGCAAGAGCAGGTGGTCCCGCACCTGCCCGAATCCGGGTCCGCAATAAGGCTCTTCACTTGCATCTTCGACACGGACATCTTATCTCCGGCTCGTTCTTTTGAAGCATCTCGGCCTTCGCGGACCTCAAAACCTATTCACAATGCCTTCGGTCATCGTGCGGACCATGGTCGTCTGGGTAGAGCAAAACGATATTTTAGAACCAAGAAAAATTTGGCATGACTTTCCTAAAAATAGGACCAAAAGAATGCTTAATGCCAAAATTCTGCTTGAAACGGAAATGAATCAACATTCCGCAAAATATTGGCAACTATCGCATTTCAAATACCGTACACCTCCAAACACAAACACATATGCAACACCACAAACATATGCAACACCACTAACATACATAGATCTAGCTAGGCCATAAAAAGTGCATGTGCACATTGTTGTAGGGAGAACAACATAAATATAGCTTCCCCTTACTTACCTATCAAAACAAGGTAATTTGACCACTTAATTTGAATGAATCTATGGTGGAAATGAGGTGAAAAGAGGAGGCACCGAGACAAGGAGGAGGTGGAGAGAATGAAGTGGGGAGAAAGTGAGTGTGGGTAGGAGAGGCTGTCCAAAATATCTTGTTGTTGCTCACTTACTAATGGCGCACCAACTGTAAATGCGCCATTAGTAATCCAGTACTAATGGCGCACCTTCCGTGGTGCGCCATTAGTAGTTTTGCAAAAAAAACATACTAATGGCACACTGTTCCACAGTGCGCCATTACTAGTTTAAACTAGTAATGGCGCACGGTGGAACAATGCGCCATTAGTAGTTTTGCAAAAAAAAGGAATAAAAAATATAATAAAAAAACAACATTAGTGGCGCATTTTCCGACAGGTGCGCCATTACTAGTTACAACTAGTAATGGCGCACTGTGTCTGGATGCGCCATTAGTATGTTCGGACAGGCGCACTAGTTCAAAAAAATATTTGATACTAATGGCGCACCTTGGGCCAGGTGCGCCATTAGTAGTTTCAAATCTAATGGCGTATCAGAACATGGTGCGCCATTAGTATATACTAATGGCGCGCCGCTTGTCTGGTGCGCCATTAGTGTCAATCCCATCTATAGCCCTTTTTCTAGTAGTGTCAGCAGCAACAATGCTTGCACCTCATTCTCAAAGCTGATCTTCATGGCTGAAAGTTGAGTTATATGGCACTGGAAGACATTTAAGTGCATAATCATACTTGTGCCATCTCTGGTAACGCATTTCTTTCGGGAGGTAATCATCTTGTTCTTTTTTTTTTTTGCCATTTTCTTTTTTTCTGCTAAGTATGTCTGGGCTAATGTCTAGTGGTGCTCTGTTATGTTCCGTAGGGAAAATTTCATCGTGTCATAACGGGTGTAACTTCGGAGTCGAACGTGTGGTAGTAACCAGGACAGAGGAGAAATAGACATTGTTTCAGAGTAAAAAAACAAGGACAGGGGAGAAATAGATACTCTACTAGGGCCATGCCCGCTTGTTGCTGCGGGGAATTGTGATTAGGTTTTCATTGAGGGTTTTAGCCAAATTAGTTGTATGCCATCTACGTTGTTTTTGTTATGGTGCAGTAAGCATCGGTGAGAAACAATGAATGGCATGCATCCAGATCAAAGATCGAAGACAACAAAGTAGTGCAGCAAAGTACATTCCTAATCACTGTATGAAGTGTCTATCGAGAGGAACATAAGTATAGCCGTACCGAGTGCTGTACTGCGGTATGGTTGAACTCGAGTCCTCCATGTTGCGAGGAGCAGCTGTCTCGAGATTATAACCCTATCATTTTGGAATAAAACTCCCTTTCACCCCGCAAAAAAAGTATGCATTACTGTTGAACAAATTTTAAAGAATAAACTAGATGCATGCATCTGAGTGTGCTTTCCCAGCTCCTTCATACATGATTCATTTTCATATGATCATTTGCGCATCACATTCTTCTGCTTTCCCTATGCGTCAATGTCTGGTGATGCAACTGTATGATCTGATGATGCCCAAGTTATTTGACTAGGAACTAGTAGAAAACAACATTTCATGGAGAAGAGGTTGTAAGAATTTCAGACGGGTTACAGGCACATGTATTATCTTTTCTCCTGCCATTAAAATGCATTAAATTGGGTGTTCTGTTTTGTGGGCTCTAAACCGGTAAATATACTGAATCCAACCATTGAAATCAGTTTCTGACCAGTATGTTTTGTCTTTCCCTGAATTTTCGCGAGGCATGCACACACGTTTGGATATTTACAGGCCTAGATTTTTCAAAAAGGGTGACGATAAATTATATCCTTGTAAAGTTGGGCATATTATATGCAAACCAGGAATTTGACCTTGCATAATCAATTAATCATAGATAAATAAACAAAATAAAAAAATCCATGATGAAATACGAAAGGGATATTCTGCAATAGCAGAGCTCTAGCGGACTTGGCTAAAATGAGATTCCTTAGTGATACATCGATAGAGCAAAAATTGGATTTTATGGATTTATTAGAGACGGGTTGAAACAATTTCACTCCCCAATTTCTCAACACCATTTCAGGGGGGTTGATTTTGATTGGCATTGTCTACCTCCAAGGGGGCGATCTGGAGGGATCCTACTTGGGGTGAAGTGCGAAACATTAGAAGTGCTAAATTTGGTTCACGGTGAATTTGTTGTGAAATTTCATGTAAGATCAAAAATTGATGGCTTCAGATGGACTTTGGTGGCCGTATATGGCGCGACACAGCCAGAGCTTAAGCCTGACTTCCTCACAGATTTAGTGAGAATTTGTGGGGATGAAAGGTTACCCATTATGGTTGGAGGAGGTTTCAATATCATTCGTAGACAATATGAGAAAAATAATGACAACTTCGATGAAAGGTGGTCATTCATGTTTAATATGATCATTGAAAAGTCTCGACTTGAGGGAGATTGACCTCACCGGTAGACAATTCACGTGGGCGAATTTCTTGCCAATTCCTACTTATGAGAAATTGGACAGGGTTCTCACTAGTGTTGAGAGGGAACATAATTTCAACTGGTAACGGTTCGTGCTCTACAGAGGGCCATTTTTCACCATACCCCACTGCTGGTTGAGTCCAGGGAATCAACCCATGTGGGCAACAGAAATACTTTCTCTTTCGAACTAGGATGGTTCGAGAGGGAGGGCTTCATGGATCTCATTGCGACAGAATGGGCCAGGGAGTCTGGTGGGAGCTCTCATGTGGAGAGATGGAAAAACAAAATTATACATTTGCGCCAATTCTTGAGGGGGATGGGCCAAAAACCAAAGCGGTATTTATAAAGTTGAAACGGAGACTGACAGAAATTATGAATGAACTTGATGTGAAAGCGGAATCAACGCCCTTCTTAATATGTCCGAGCGAGCTATTAAGAATGAGGCCGAGAAGAAGTTACAAGCCCTTATGAGAGAGGAGGAGATGAAATGGGCGCTTAGAGCAAATGTTTCTAAGATTGTCCAAGGAGATGATAATACATAGTTCTTCCACATGATAGCTAATGGGAAGCATAGAAAGAAGAAGATAATTCAGCTCGAACAAGATGAGGGTACAATTGTAGGACATGAGAACCTAAAATTGTACATCTCTGATTATTATAAGAAGCTTTTTGGAGCACCCGAAGAAAGTTTCGTAGCTCTAGATGAGAGTGGGACTGGGGACATACCTCAACTTAACTTAGAAGAGAATCAGGTGTTGTCTGCTCCGTTCACTGAGAAAGAGGTGTTTTATGCAATAACGTAAATGAAGCATCATAAAGCCCCTGGGCCGGATGGGTTCCCGGCGGAATTTTATCAGAAATGTTGGCATATCATAAAGGGAGATCTTATGCATATGTTCCATGATTTATTCGATGGTCACTTAAACCTGTTTCACCTCAATTTTGGAACAATAACGTTGTTGCAAAAGAAGGTTGAGGCTATTTTCGTTGAGCAATTCAGACCGATCTGTCTTCTCAATGTAAGCTTTAAGATTTTTACAAAGGTTGGCACGAACAGGTTGACACGGATAGCCCATTCGGTTGTGCAACAAACTTAAACTACTTTGATGCCAGGACGACACACCCTTAAAGGGGTTGCGGTCCTACATGAAATGCTGCATGAAATCCATACGAAGAAACTAGATGGTGTTGTCTTCCAAGTGGATTCTGAAAAAGCGTATGCTAAGGTCAAATGGCCCTTCTTAGAGTAATCCTTATGTATGAAGGGGTTCAATGAATCTTGGAGATTTCAGGTGGATTCATTCATACAGAAAGGTAGTGTCGGAATAAAAGTCAATGATGATACATGGCATTATTTTCAGACATGTAAGGGGTTACGACAAGGGGACTCCATGTCTCCTGTGTTGTTTAACATTGTAGCGGATATGTTCATAGTACTTATTGGTTGGGCCAAAGTGAGTGGCCAAGTAGGAGGACTCGTCCCCCACCTTGTAGAGGGGGGGTATCTCCGTTCTACAATACGCGGATGACACTATTATATTCATGGAACATGATCTTGCAAAAGCTAAAAATATGAAGCTTGTATTATGTCTTTTTGAGGAACTGTCTGGGCTTAATATCAACTTCAATAAAAGCGAATTGTTCTGCTTTGGGAGAGCCAAAAAGGAACAAGATGACTACAGAAATTTGTTCGGTTGTGAAATGGGATCCTTACCTTTAGTTATCTAGGGATCCCAATTCATCATACACGTTTAACGAACAAGGAATGAAAATGTATATAAGATCGATTTGAAAAGAAACTAAGCTGCTGGAAGGGCAAGCTAATGTCTTACGGAGGTCGGTCGGTTTTGATAAATTCGGTTTCGACAAGTCTGTCGATGTTCCTTCCATCTTTCTTTGAAGTACCGGTAGGGGTACGAAAAAGACTTGATTTCTATAGATCCAGATTCTTTTGGCAAAGTGATGAGGCCAAGAAGAAGTACAGATTTGCTAGATGGGATATCATTTGTAGACCAAAAGACCAGGGCGGGTTAGGGATCGCAATTTAGAGGTAAAGAATATATGTCTGCTTAGCAAATGGCTATACAGACTATCTATTGAGACCGAGGGTATGAAGGTACTAATCTTGCCGAACAAGTACCTACACTCTAAGACTTTGGCCCACATCACTGCTTGGCCACCGGACTCACCCTTTTGGAAGGGGTTAATGAGGACGGAAGTAACTTTCTTCCAACAAGTGAAGATCCTAGTTGATAATGGTACCACTACTAGATTCTGAGAGGATACATGGCTAGGGGAGACGCCTTTGGCTTTGCAATATCCCTTCTTATATAATATTGTGTAAGGTAAGGAGGATTATGTCGCCACAGTATTAAACTCGATACAGCTTAGTATCCAATTTAGGCAATCTCTTGTAGGGGAACATTGGAATGCTTGGTTGCACCTGGTCCGTAGGTTGATGGACGTTCACCTATCCGATCAGGCAGATACAATTCGCCGAAGGTTAACCACGAATGGAATCTTCTCAGTGAAATCCATGTATTCAGACCTAATTGATTCCGGGCCATTTTCGAGGTCTTTGCACATTTAGAAGATTAAAGTTCTGCTTCGAATTAAAATCGTTATGTGGTTTGTTCATAAAAAAATCATTCTAACCAAAGATAACTTGGTGAAAAGGAATGGGGTTTGTAACTTGAGGTGCTGTTTTTGTGATCAAAATGAAACGATTAAACGCCTTTTTCTCGAATGTCCTCTTTCAAAATTATTATGGCGATCAATTCATATAAATTTTAACGTTCATCCCCCAAGGAGCATAAAAACGTTATTTGGGACGTGGCTTAATGTAGTGGACATACACATTGCTAAACATATTCGGATAGGAATATGTGCAATATTCTGGGCTATATGGAACACTAGGAATGATATGATTTTTAATGGGACAAAATTCACTAATTTTTTTCAGGTTATCTACAGAGCTACAACTTGGATCCATATGTGGTCCTTACTCACTCATGCGGACTTTAGAGAGCTTTTGGTTATTGGGTGCAACCACTGGGAGACGGTAGCATGGGCTATCTTTGGTCGATCCGCGTGGCGAGCTAATAATAGGCTAGATGTGTAGGCATCATAGCTTGTTTTTTATCGCGGGATGTGGCACTTTTCAGTTCTATATCGCTGAATGTGGCGGTTTTCAGATTTATTTTCTTCCGATTTCCGCTCAGTTTATGAGCGTCTTTGGACCTTTAAACTTTGCTACGTTTTTATTTAATAATATGGCTGCATGCATCCATTGATGCAGAGGCCAGGGGTCATCCTTGTTTTCAGTTTGGGTGATCTTATGGTTCGGGTGATCTTATGGTTTCTCGTTCACCCGGATAAATTAGATTGGACATTTTAAGAGAATCCATCTAAATAATGGGTTTTTGTTGCAAATGGTTACTTTGTGAGTCCTTTCGCCATTTGGGTGATCTTATGGTTTCCAGTTTCTACATTTTTCCGGTCACACTCACAAGCTGCTGCAATATAATTATGCAAAAGTTCTTGATTTAAGGAGAATCAGAATCCTCTGACCAACCATGTCCTTCATTTAATAATAGCCATGACATGGACCTATATATATCTGTAATATCTGAAGATACTACTACTAGCTAGTAGTAAGGTCGGTCGACCACTAGAGAGTGATTTCGGCTACTTTGTCCCATAGTCCTAGTAGTTGTGCAGTGCAAGCCATAGCTAACCTCCTTAAACGCTGGATCAGAGAAGCAACTCACTGGTGAGTAGGAAGAGTGAAGGAAGATGTATATGTACAGGTTGCAAGATTAGGAGTAGGAGGCGTCAGGGATTGCAAGGCTACAGCGTGTGGCATCCTGGTCACGCAGTTGATGCTCCGGTGCAGCTAACTGCCCCACATACCGGTTGGGTTCCTCTGGATCCACATGGCACGCTGCTCTCTGCTGTTAGTGGAAGTGTGGAATGTCTGGACAGCATCTGACGAGTTCATGACGCCCCACCTTATCACGTCAAGACACCGGATGAACACATCCAGCTCTGTTGATATGTTGCTTTGCAACATTAATCACCAACTGGTGTCCTGTTAGGCCTATGGGACCACTTATTTATATTTTGGTAGCTAGTTTTACTTTCTGGACTAATCTCCCAGCTGATGCGTATACTCTGGCCTCAGTAATGGACCCCGGAAGAGCAGCGTTGTTATTCTAAAAAAATTATCAATGTATGAATGTTTGCCAACGCATTTCCCAAAACAGGCACCTACGAAACCCCATGATGTACTTATCTGCTAGTACTACTCATGGCGTGCGTGTACAGTCCCGTTATATTTTATTATAACTAGTCTATACTAGTCGTCAACCCGTGCTACAGCACGGGCTAGTACTGTATCAATAGAAAATTTGCAGTATCATCTTTGTTTTACAATGTAATGTAGCATAATTCATATGTAAAGTTTAGACGGATGGAAGTTTCTCTGTTTGCACCTTAGGGAGATAATTATCGTGTTTTTTAGAAAAAAAATCATTGAATTGTTGTCATGTTCTCCTATTACAGAAATTTTCCCCTTCTAGTGTCCCTTATTTTTTCGGAAATAACCAATCTCGAATAAAAAATTAATCAAGTCTCATCATGAAAATAATGATAATTCTAGGAAAATTTTAGGTCCCAAATTTTGGGCCAAAAAACATATATAACCATAACTGGGTTTACATGTAGAAATCAATCTGGGTTTACATGTAGTATAACAAATCTTTAAAAGAAAATAGATTAAGAATCGGAATATATATATTCCATACTTGGAAGAATCATGCGAACCCATGCTCCAAGAAAAAATATAGTTCACCACTCATTTATGCATCATGAGTATAGTAGATCAAAAAGAAAGATGCGTACCATTTATAAGTTATAAACACATTTTGGAATGAACCATATGTACATGCAGATTGGACAATAGCAGACGCACACTTCACGCAAGTTTAATAGTAGCACATTGGCCGATCTGCATGCATGATCTGTACTTCGCATCGAGAGACATCAGATATAACCGACGCGTCACATTTGGAGAAACTGGATGCGGCCAGCACCCGGCGGCGTACAGGAAGACGTTATTGGCGCAGTTGATCACGGTTGCCTATTCTCACATGCCTTAATTCTCATTGCTTCTGCTTTCATGCTCCGAGGAAATAACTGAGGCATATATGAATCGATTTCTTTTACAATCGGCATGATTCTTTGATGTTAAAGAACTATGTACGTACGTACTCAGGTTATTTCCTACTACTCGAGAACCGCTCATGAGTAGTAAGCAACATCATCGATGTTCGATGGATAATGACAATCGTGTTTTCCATGGTTGGGAAACATGATCATAGCAGGACATAAGGAGAATATGGATTGAACTATACCTCTTTTTTAGATCAATTCCAGCGGTTGATGGAACACTAAGGGCAGCGTTGATGCCCTGAAGAACAGACGGCGTGTCAAAGAGGAGGATTAGGAAAAGCGGCGGTAGGGACTCTAGATGATGCGCCATCAGGACGGGCGGCGAACTGAAGAATGATTTTTACGGCAGCAAGCGGATGTATTTTTCTTTCTTTGGATTCGAAATCAATCAGGAGAATTTATTGAATGGCTTTCCTTTGAAGGACATGATAGGACCCTGTAATTTTTTTTTGAGACGGGACGCTGCATTTTTTTTATCAGGACGCGGTTCATCTTTTCTTTTGATTAGATCGAGCCATGTGTGGGTCATTTATTTCAAGAAAGGAAGCGTGCTTCTGGGAGAACATGCATGATAGGACGCTCTCCATCTTTTTTCTTTTTTATGGGACGCAGTACATTGTTTTGTTTACGGGACGCTCTTCATCTTTTTTTAGTCGTTCATCTTTCCTTTTGACAGATTAGATCTAGTCACGTGTGGGTGATTTTTTTTTCAACAAAGGAAACGTGCTCGGAAAACATGCATGAAAGGATGGTGTACATCTTTTGTTTTCTGACACGATGTTGTACACTAGTTTTTTAAGGGACCATGCTCCTCTTTTTTTAGTCGTTCATCTTTTCTTTTGATAGATTGGATCGAGTCACACGTAAGTCTGTTATTTTATTTATTTACGGGCGATCATGTATAGGATGTCTTTTTTCTAGTTGTGTCACGATGTACATTGTTTTGTTTATGGGCGATCATGTATAGAAGTCCACCTAGATTTTACTTGGCTAAATATTTTATTCATGGAAATGACTTTTGTGGGCAATTAGTAGCATCGTGGAGTTTGTTACCTTTTTCCGTTAGATTGGACTCTTTATGATTGGAGGCTTCCTTTTTTTGAGGAACGGATGGATCTTTTTTTCCCTTTTGATTCACTAAGGTTGGACGTGACATATTCCTTTTTTATGTGACGTCGGGACCATCTATGTTACGTATGTTTTCCTTTTATCCTGAACGTATATTCTACAATCCAATGGTGTAATTAATATTAATGATGTGGATTAATGAGAGTACTTGAATGGTGCCTCTAATTAGTAAATATAAGATTTATTGAGAGCGGGTTATACCTATACCCTTCGTTTTTTTATATAAGGTGTATTTTTTGATAAAATTCCACAATGTAAGATGCTTTTCTTTTAATTCCTTGTAATTCCGTTTCTGACCCTCTGAAAAAAGGAAATTATATCTCCCCTAATTGCATGTATCTCTACTTGTTGAGAAAAATAGGCAAGTATTTCTCTCCCGATTGCATTTATCTCTTTCTTTCCTAGCCTAAATGTTTTACTTGCCGCTAATAAACAAATTAGATAGGGGTAATCTGGTCCTAAATTATCTATAGTTACATGCCTTGGTAACCGTGCTAGAAATAATGCACCTTACATAAAGAAATGGAGGGAGTACCTACTAATAAAGTAAGGTGTGTTTCTTTGATTTTTCTTATTCGTTCACTCATATATTATTTCTCTTCTACTAGACGAGGCTGTAATAATTTTTTGGACGCGTCTAGGGAGTGGACGACTACTCCCTAGCGCTCCGGAGTGGCCTGCCAAAAAAGAAACTATTAAGTCTCCTATTCTATAAAAAGAAATAATTTGTCTCCTCTTATATTTATACAAGAAAAATTCCAATCCATACTAGGAAAGTATCATGTAAACAGAAAAAAGGAGAAATAATTACAAAAGCTCTCATGTGAATAGATGTGAGCGCATTTTGTTTAGATTTTCATTTTTTGTAGAAAGGCATAACTTTTAAACCGCACGTCGAAATTAAGATCCGTTTGACCGTTAGAATGCATGGGGTGTGCTTTTCGGAACTAGATCCCGTATTGGTATATTCTGACGAACTTTTTTTGTGTGCAATTTAGTGCCTGTTCGGTGCAACTCTCTAGAAGTCGATGTGCAACTGGCTGAGAGTTAATGTGCAACTTTCTCTCTATTCATGGACGTGCAGTTTATAGTCATACAAACATGTGTTAACGTATTTCGGTTTTCCAACTTTCTAAAAAATCATAACTTTTGGCTCGAACATCGGAATTAAGATCTGATTTCACTATACGAATCCTCGTGACATGCTCTTTGAAACTAGATCCCGCGTAGTAATTTTCGATGAACTTTTGTGCAATTTAGTCACCGTTTGGTGCAACTGTCTAGCCATTGACGTACAACTACCTGGCAGTCGATGTGCAAATTTCCCCCAACACATGTACATGTGGTTATCGCTGATGACGCCTCCACTCCGAACTATCGCATACCAGTGAGATGTACAACTTCATTTGCTGCCCGGACCAACTGCCTGGTAGTCGCCGTGCACGTGCAACTCTGCAACCGTTCGTGAGAAACTGTCCGACGAGAGTGTGCAACTCTGGGGTCCATGCGTGAGCAACTATGTCGACCAGGGAGTGCAACTTTGCAGTCGTGCGTGAGCAACTATTATCCCCCCCCCCCCCCATGTGTGCACAACTACTGTAGTCGTGCATGAGAAACTATGCCGACGAAAGCATGCAACTCCATGTCCGTGCTTGGGTCGAGTATGTCGTCGCACGTGTGCAACTCTCACAGTCATGTGATATACTATGCTAACGAGAGTGTGCAACTCTGTAGCCGTCCGTGAGAACCTATCGGAGAAGAGTTTGCAACTATGCAATCCGTGCATGAGCAACTATGTCGACCAGGGGTGTGCTCTGCAATCGCTTGTAAGAAACTACTCCATCGCACTTGTGCAACTCCCGCAGCCAACGAAAGTGGACACCTATGCAACCGATATGCAATTCCACAGCCGTGCGTACGCGACTATGTGGACGAGAGTATGCAACTCCGCTGCCACACGTGCGCGACTATGCCGACAAAAGTGTGCAGCCATGTGGCTGTGCGTGAGCTACTACGCCGACGAGAGTGTGCAACTCCTTGGTCGTGCGTGTGCGACTACCGTCGGCATAACTCTATGGTCGTGCACGAGCTACTACGCAGACGAGAGTGCGCAACTCTTCGGTCATGCGTGTGCGACTATGAGAGTATGCATCTCTGTGGTTGTGCGTGTGTGACTATGTCAATGAGAGTGTGCAACTCTACAGGTTGATATGTCTCCAACGTACCTATAATATATGAAGTATTCATGCTATATTTACATGAGTTTTATATGGTTTTCGTGCACTCTTATATTATTTTTATGGACTAACTTATTGATCTAGTGCCCAGTGCCAGTTCCTGTTTTTGCATATTTTTTGTTTCGCAGAAATAACATACCAAACTAAGTCCAAACACGATAAAAATTTACTAAGATTTATTCGGAATATATATGTGATTTTTTGGAGGAAGAATCAATGCAAGACGGTTCTCAAGGGCCCCATGAGGCCCCATGGTGGGCCCACCCCCCTAGGCGCGCCCAGGTGGCTTGTGGGCACCTTGTAGGTCGGTTGATGCCCTTCTTTCGCGCAAGTAAGATAATTTCCAGATAAAAATCCTCTCAAAATTTTAGGCCAATCAGAGTTAGGGATCTCCGGGAATATAAGAAACGGATTTCGGCCAGAAACAGGATTGTAGAAACAGAAGGCAACAGAGAGATCCAATCTAGGGGAGAGCTCCGGAGGGCCAAGGAAGAAGAAGGAGGACCCCTTGCCCCTCTCCTCCGGTGGCGACCGAACGCCGTCGGGGTCATCTCCTCCATCACCATCACCATCGACTTTTCTTCTATTCTCATGGTGATGTGTGAGTTGTTCACCCCCGAGGCTGAGGATATGTACTGGTAGCCATGTGTTTGATCTTAACAATGGGGTTTTGTTGCAAATGGTTACTTTGTGAGTCCTTTGGCCATTTGGGTGATCTTATGGTTTCCGGTTTCTACATTTTTCCGGTCACACTCATAAGGTGTTGAAGCATGTAAAAGTTCTTGATTTAAAGAGAATTGGAATCCTCTGACCAACCATGTCCTTAATTTAATAATAGCCATTGCATGGACCTATATATATATCTACAATATCTCAAGATACTACTACTAGCTACTAGTAAGGTCGGTCGACCACTAGAGAGTGATTTTGGCTACTTTGTCCCATAGTCCTAGCAGTTGTGGTCGGTGGAAGCCATAGCTAACCTCCTTCAACCCTGCATCAGAGAAGCAACTCCCTTGTGAGTAGGAAGAGTGAAGGTAGATGTACATGGACGATGCTTGATGTGTTTCCATTGGTGCTGAGCTAAGATGCTTATCTTGATGTGTTTCCATTGGGTGCCGAGCTAATATATTCACACAATGAGGTGGTACAAGTTGCAAGATTAGGAGTAGGAGGCATCAGGGATTGCAAGGCTACGGCAGGGACGCATGTGGCATCCTGGTCACGCAGTTGGTGCTCCGGTGCACCTTCAGCACCTGACAAGCTAACTGCCCCACATACCAGTTGGCTTCGTCTGGATCCACAGGGACACGCTGCTCTCTGCCGTTAGTGGAAGTGTGCAACCTCCGGACGGTGGCCGACGAGTTCATGACACCCCACCTTGTGGCGTCAAGCCACCGAATTAACATATCCTGCTCTGATGACATGTTGCTTTGCAGCATTAATCACCAACCGGCATCTTCACATTAGGCCTCTGGCACCACTTATTTACATTTTGATAGCTAGTTTTACTTCCTGGACTGATCTTCCAGCTGATGCGTATACTCTGGCTTCATTCTAGTAATTGACCCCGGGAGAGCATCATTGTTATTCTAAAAAAATTATCAATGTATGAATGTTTGCCAACGCATTTCCCAAAACATGCACCTACGAAACCCCATGCTGTACTTATCAGCTAGTACTACTCATGGCGTGTGTGTACAGTGCCGTTCTATTTAATTATAACTAGTCTATATTTATTGAGAGCGGGTTATACCTATACCCTCCATTCCACTATATAAGGTGTATTTGTTTTTTGATAAAATTCCACAACGTAAGGTGCATTTATTCTAATTCCTCGTAATTCCGTTTTTGACCCTCTGGAAAAAGGTAATTATATCTCCCCTGATTGCATGTATCTTTGCCTTTTGAGAAAAATAGAAAAATATCTCTCTTCCGATTGCATGTATCTCTTTCTTTCCTTGCCTAAATGTTTTGCTTGCCGCTAATAAACGAACATATGCCTTGGTCACAGTGCTAGAAATAATACACCTTATATAAAGAAATGGAGGGAGTACCTACTAATAAAGTAAGGTGTGTTTCTTTGATTTTTCTTATCCGTTCACTCATACCTTATTTTTCTTCTACTATCCGAGGTGGTAATAATTTTTTGGGCGCATCTAGGGAGTGGCCGACTGCTCCCTAGCGCTCCAGAGTGGCCTGCCAAAAAAGTAAATATTTGGTCTCCTAATCTATAAAAGGAAATAATTTGTCTCCTCTTATATTTATACAAGGAAAATTCCAATCCATACTAGGAAAGTATCATGTAAACAGAAAAAATGAGAAATAATTATAAAAGCTCTCATGTGAATAGATGTGAGCGCATTTTCTTTAGATTTTCATTTTTTTTATAGAAAGGCATAACTTTTAAACCGCGCGTCAAAATTAAGATCCGTTTCACCGTTAGAATGCATGGGACGTGCTTTTCGAAACTAGATCCCGCATTGGTATGTTCTGATGAACTTTTTTGTGTGCAATTTAGTGCCAGTTCGGTGCAGCTCTCTAGAAATCGATGTGCAACTGGCTGATAGTTAATGTGTAACTTTCTCTTTATTCGTGGACGTGCCGTTTATAGTCATACAAACATGTATTAACGCATTTATTCGGGTTTCCAACTTTCTAAAAAAACATAACTTTCGGCTCAAACATCGGAATTAAGATCCGATTTCACTATAGGAATCCTCATGACATGCTCTTTGAAACTAGATCCCGCGTAGTTATTTTCAATGAACTTTTTGTGTGCAATTTAGTCATCGTTTGGTGCAACTGTCTAGCCGTTGACGTACAACTACCTGGCTGTCGATGTGCAAATTTCCGAAACCCATGTTCATGTGGTTATCGTTGATGACGCCTCCACTCAAAACTATCGCATACCAGTGAGATGTACAACTTCGTTTGCTGCCCGGACCAACTGCCTGGTAGTCGCCGTGCACGTGCAACTCTGCAACCGTTCATGAGAAACTATCTGACGTGAGTGCGCAGCTCTGCGGTCCGTGCATGAGCAACTATGTTGACCAGGGAGTGCAACTCCGCAGTCACGCGTGATCAACTACTCCCCGTAGTCGTGCTTGAGAAACTATGCCGACGAAAGCATGCAACTCCATGTCCGTGCTTGGGTCAACTATGCCATCGCGCGTGTGCAACTCCCATAGTCATGCGATATACTATGCTAACGAGAGTGTGCAACTCTGCAGCCGTCCGTGAGAACCTATCGGAGAATAGTGTGCAATTATGCAATCCGTGCATGAGAAACTATGTCGACCAGGGGTGTGCTCTGCAATCGCTTCTAAGCAACTACTCCATCGCGCTTGTGCAACTCCCGCAGCCAACGAGAGTGGACACCTATGCGACCGATAGTATGCAATTCCACGGCCGTGCGTGTTCGACTATGTGGACGAGAGTGTCCAAATCCGCCGCCACACGTGTGCGACTATGCCGACAAAAGTGTGCAGCTCTGTGGCTGTGCGTGAGCTACTACGCCGATGAGAGTGTGCAAGTCTTTGGTCATGCGTGTGCGACTATCCCGTCGGCATAACTCTATGGCCGTGCATGAGCTACTACGCAGACGAGAGTGTGCAACTCTTCGGTCATGCGCGTGCGACTATGTCGACGAGAGTATGCATCTCTGTGGTTGTGCGTGTGTGACTATGTCAATGAGAGTGTGCAACTCTACGGGTTGATATGTCTCCAACGTACCTATAATTTATGAATTATTCATGCTATATTTACATGAGTTTTATATGGTTTTCATGCACTCTTATATTATTTCTGGACTAACTTATTGATCTAGTGCCCAGTGTCATTTCCTGTTTTGCATGTTTTTTGTTTCGCAGAAATACCATACCAAACGAAATCCAAATGCGATAAAAATTTACTGAGATTTATTTGGAGTATATGTGATTTTTTTTGGAGGAAGAATCAATGCAAGACGGTTCTCAAGGTCCCCATGAGGCACTAGGGTGGGCCCACCCCCCTAGGCGCGCCCAGGTGGCTTGTGGGCACCTCGTAGGTCGGTTGATGCCCTTCTTTCACCGCAAGAAAGATAATTTCCAGATAAAAATCTCCTCAAAATTTCAGCCCAATCACAGTTAGGGATCTCCGGGAATACAAGAAATGGTTTCCTGCCAGAAACAGGGTTGTAGAAACAGAAGACAACAGAGAGATCCAATCTAGGGGAGAGCTCCATCCCCCCCCCCCCCCCTGAGGGCCAAGGAAGAAGAAGGAGGAGGACCCCCTGCCCCTCTCCTCCGGTGACGACTGAACGTCGTGGGGGTCATCTCCTCCATCACCATCACCATCACCATCGACTTTTCCTCTGTTCTCATGGTGATGTGTGAGTTGTTATCCCCAGAGGCTGAGGGTATGCACTTGTATCCATGTGTTTGATCTTAACAATGGTGTTTTGTTGCAAATGGTTACTTTGTGAGTCCTTTGACCATTTGGGTGATCTTATGGTTTCCAATTTCTACATTTTTCCAGTCACACTCATAAGGTGCTGCAAGCATGTAAAAGTTATTGATTTAAGGAGAATTGGAATCCTCTGACCAACCATGTCCTTCATTTAATAATAGCCATGGCATGGACCTATATATCTGCAATATCTCAAGATACTACTACTAGCTAGTAGTAAGGTCGGTCAATCACTAGAGAGTGATTTCGGCTACTTTGTTCCACAGTCCTAGCAGTTGTGGTCAGTGGAAGCCGTAGCTAACCTCCTTAAACGCTGGATCAGAGAAGCAACACAACTTTGAGTAGGAAGAGTGAAGGGAGATGTATACAGACGATGCTTACCTAACCGCCGACGAGGTGAACCGTGGATCGGAACCGGAGTGGCGTCAGATCCGTGCTCAGGTTGTTTGCTTTCCGTGCGCTGCCCGCAGAGAAGGAATTCGATGCAGGCGCGAGCTCCTCGCACCTCCCCCACCCAGATCGAGGGTCCTTTGGTAGGCGAGTCCCTGCGAGATAGAGACGCGGAGCTGCGGCGACGAGCGACAATGGACTTTTCAGTGCAACCAATCGGCAGGTACGCGCATCCGTGCTTTTCCCCGTGGTCTCTACTTGGTTTAGGCGGATTGCTTCCGTGGCTATCGGAGGAGCTTTCAATTTTTCAGATCTTGTTTCATTGAGGAAGTGGGGCAGAGCTTGGTGCCGCTCCCTGTGACTACGGCAGTAGGCTTGGCGATGGGCCCTGTGTCTGCAAATGGAGATATGCGGGTACATCTGGTGGTTTCGCAGCAGCCGCAAAAGTCTGGGTGGAATAAGTTGTGAGTGTGAAAACTTGGTGTTTGCATTAGGAAATTCAGAATTCCAGTGGTGGGGTGGGTAGATGCGGTGTTGATTTTAGACATGTCTGACCAAATCATTCATATGGAGATAAATTATTTGAGTACTGCGGGCTTATTCTTTTTAGAAATTTGATTCGAGATGTGCTGGTGTGTGCAGGTTGAGGGTTGGTGCTGCTGCACCCAGCAGAGTGCCGTACCCGAATCGTATTACTGCATTAGAGAAGGCTATTAGATGTTTTACCGATTATCCATCTGAAACTGTGATCTCTCCAGTTCCGAGGACTTCATTTGACTCGTTGGGTGAGGCTTATGATTTTTACAATCTATATTCCTGGGAGAAGGGATTTGGCATAATATATGGAAAAATAGCCGGCTTAATGTCAAGAGGACGAAATGCATGTAGGAAATAGTTTGTGGGTGCTCGGTTACTGGTCTTTTCTAGAATGCTATTGTTCAACATTTTGATGCATCCATTTCTGCCTCAGCTTTTGTTTCGTGCATTGACGATAAATTGTATTCATGGTCCAGGGGAAGGCTGGTGTAGAGAACACAAGGTCCTACTGGTGTGAATGTCCAGCTCCGATAAGATTTTTGAGGGCCGAGGAAAAATGTTGGTACATTGCAGAGCATAGAGAGAGGCATAACCATTCACCTTCGCCTAATTTTGGGGAGACGATCCACTGGCCATCACACAAGCATATTCATGTTTACTGCAGGGAATATTCCATTCATGAAAAGGTCTTTGCGTAATATGTATTGGAAGATAAACAGGGAGCAGGCAAGCGACTGATATGAGGAAGACGATGCATGTGTTTGAAGAGATTGGAGCGAAGGATCCCACATTACATACAGAGTTCAAGCTGATAACGATGGAAGGATTGACAACCTCATGTGGGCTAGCGGCAGCAGTAGGCTTCATTACACATTTCTTGGAGATGTCATAATATTTGACACCACGTATAGGATAAACATGTACGACATGCCTTTCGGGTTGTTTGTCGGTGTTAACAATCATTTCCAGAGTACCATATTGGCTGGAGTTCTGGTTTGCGATGAGACAATGAAGAGTTTTGAGTGGGGTTTCTCCGAATTTCTGAGAATGACGGGCAGTGCTCCACCGGTCATACTTATAGGTAAATTCATCACATATTGTCATGTCATCGCTGCTTATGTTGAAATATTTAACAGGCAAGAAAGCAATCATAGAAAGCTAAAGTTTGGGCTTCGTTTTATGCAAACCAAAACTAGGCCATGGAGCTAGCGATCAAGAGCAGAATGTCGGACACCACACTGCAAGTGGTACGTCCTAAAAAAGGCAAAGGAGTCCTTGGGTGCTTTGTACACCAAGAAAAGTGAGTTCCGAGCAGAGTTCCATAATGTGGTGAACCACTTGCTAACGGAGTACAAATTTGAGAGGGGGTTGTACATGTTGCTTGAAAAGTACAAGCTAAGAACACACCCATACATGTCGCAGTTGTTCGAGATTAGGCATAAATGGGCCAACCCTTATTTCAAAGGCGTGTTCTCTGCAAAGATGACCAGCACACAGTGGAGTGAAAGCGTAAACCACATGTTAAAGAATTATGTCCCCCAGGGGTGTCCAGTGCATATGTTTGTGCAGAAGTATATGAGGCTGCAGTTCGACGGAGAATCTGATGGGAACGAGGAGAAGCGAACAAGAATTGTAAGTACGAATCTCGATTGGTCGTAATTTCGAATACAGAATCAGTATGGCGTATTGTTTGATGCAGTGCGTTTCTTTTACAGGGAAGGCCACTCATGAGGGTGAACCTAGCTGTAGAGAGGCATGCCAGCAAGATATACACAAGGGCTATGTTTGAGCAGTTTGGGCACATACTGTACGAGTGCAGAGCATATCAGGTTGAAGAGATTGTGAAACACAAAACGTATGTTGCAATCCATAGTGAAGCAGAGAAAATAGAGAAGTAGTGGTGTAGAGTGTCATACAAGGTTACAATGCTCGATGGAGGCAACGAGTTTGACTACGAGTGCGGGCAATTTGCACACATGGGCCTGCTGTGCAACCTTGTCTTGAAGGTTTGTGGGGTGTGACTATAAAATAGCCTGATTGTATTGGATGGTTTGGTGATAGTGTTAATTCTCTCAGGTGTTGGATTTCTTTCGTGCAAAGGAAATATTGCCAAAACATATAATGAAGAGGTGGCGAAAGATGCCAGAGATGTATTGCCTCCACACCTGACATGGTACCATAGGGACAACAAGCAGAACAACCCGTTCTCGTACATGCACTTCACCATGTACATGCACGCGATGGAACTAGTCAGGCTGGGCGGCATGAGTGTGGACGCGTACAATCTCCTAATGGACCAGTTCAAATCAAATTTGACAGTGATGGTGCCCTAAGCGGAAGTGAGGGATGGGCTTGGTCTTGAGGATGGAAGTTGATCTGCCATGCTTCAGGTCCTGGACTTCATCTGAGCTAAAGAAATCCCAGCTAAGCAGGTAGTAAAAAGGTGGACAAAGGATGGTCGAGATATATTGCCAGTGGATCTGCCTGCCAACGGCGCAACAAGTGAGGCTTGGCCGCTGACAAAGCGGTTAGGCCCGCCATGAGCGCGGACGGGCAAATCTGCAAGGAAGATGTGGTAGTTAATCAGAGACGTGAGAGCTCGCCACAGGCATCAGAAATGTCGACTAGGAAGATGAACCCTCAAGCACCCGGGTGAGCTAAGAGGTGTGTTTTTTGTGTGCACCAATTGTTTTGTCTATTTTTCTGTTCCGTGAGATACATGCTGGCTGTTGGCCACTTGTGTGTGTATGCTCGTAAAATTAGTTGATGCTGACAGGTGGTAGTTAGAGAAGCAAAAACTGGGAAAACAAAATTGCTTTAGATTAGTTCAGTTATTGTAGCTGCTGAAAACACAGTTGTCTGGCGTCGCGCAGGAGGATGGACTCGCGCAGGAGGACGATGCTGTCTGGCGTCGATGGCAGTGAGACCTGGCACGGTAGATGCAACAGTACAGCTCTGAGGATGGACTCGTGGCAGGTGGCTGCGGCGGCCTCGTACCCGGCAGGCGTCCTGGTTGAGGAGTGCGCCGGACTGGTAGGTGCCCCATACCAGGCAGGCGTCCTGGTTGGGACCTCGGGTCTTAGATGTTTAGATTTGGCTGCGATGTCTGTTTGGTATTAGGCCCAGGATATCAGCGCCCCTTCATCAATTGGATAGGTGTAGCGACAGTTGTTGTTTAGACGGTGGCTTCAGTCTTGATGTTGTATGACATTGTAAGGTCTTGTGAGAATAATTAATAAAGTGGCCGCATGCATCACCCAAGTGCAAGTGCAGAAGCCGGGGGTCATCCTCCTTTTCTAAAAAAAAGCTGCTGAAAACACAGTTCAACGTGCAGGAGATATGTCTTAGTTTGCATGGCAAAAGTTTGGAGAAAAAATGATCAATAAATTAAAATACTTGGGGATTTTGTTGAGTCCGGGACTGTGGTGAATTCGCTCAGCTAGTGCATGGTGCACGTGCTGAAATGCACTGCAATAGATGTGTTTTAGTCGTTGCATAGGAAGTCAAGCAAAGCAATGCATGGGAAAATGTTTGCAGAGAGAACTGAAATAATGATTAAACTTGTTAGCCTTTTTTTGGGTACGTGTTGCCAGGGAAAAATTTATGTAGTGAGCAGACGGCTGTGGGAAGTTTAAAATGTTAGAAGTAAGTGTTTTACTAGTAAAAAAAGAACTATGGTTTAAAATACGTAGAGATTTTCTTTTTGCAGGTGGGTGTTGTCAGATAACTGAATTAAGGATTAAACCGTGGAATGAGCAGACTGCTGTTGTTTCATGTGATGTTACTTTTGTGTTAATTTTGAAATACTTAGGCTAGTGTGGGGTGCGTTCAACGATATTTGGAAACAGTTAAGACTGGCAAGTTGTTATGGTTAGAAATGATTGTTTCAAGAGAACTATTGATGTTAAAAAAATGTCAGTAAAATGAAGTATGGATTAAGCCATGGAATGAGAAGACTGCTGTTGTTTTATGTGCTGTTATTTATGTGAGCTTTGATGTACATATATAACGATTGCAGAGGCTTATGTGCACTGTTCCGAATAACATTTGGAAAGAGTTAAGACTGTTAATTGTTATGCATTAAAAATCATTGTTTGAGGGTGAGGATAGGAGTGTCCGAAGAGCAAGATGAATCCTACAGACTGAAAGGTGGTGAAGAACGTGGAATTAAATTGGCGTTAGTACGCTGCCGGTGTTGGTACCCAACAGGACCCGAGCCGTGGCCCATGCCGTCAATTCCGTCTGTGCGGGCGGCAACTTAACGGGAGCCATGACATTTAATAGCTGACAGTGGTGGGCCAGTGTGCAGGGGAAAATTGGGTAGACATGACCACATACAGGCCCTGGTTGTATAGGATTAGAAATGTGAGGCATTGGGGAACTCAGTCGCTAAGATTCCAGCCATAAAGCAACATTCCAGAGGTCTCTTACAAGCAAAATTTGGAATCCTAGCTAAATTGGTGACTTTCTGCAAGAATGTATTGTGCACTCTTGAAGTTTCCACACATGATCTTTCTCGGCCCAAGGGTGTCAGTCTGCTCAAGCATGCTGAAACCCATGAGACTCCATTGGAGGAAGGCAACCTAGGTGCTCTAGTGGCACATGTGGAGCGCATGCTTATACACTGCAATTTTGCACATCATTATATGTTAAATGTTAAATAGTTCCATGTTCAGTGCGCAGATTTTCGTTCCGAAATGTTCTCCTACTTTCATTCGGCTACAAAATTTTGGAGCAATGCCAGATGTTAGAGAAGATAAAGTTTTTAACAGCCAAACAAGACAAAGTTTTTAGCTTTTCAGAACCGTAAGAACAATTTGAGCACTGAAATTTTTAACAGCCAAACAAGATAAAGTTTTAGCTTTTCAGAATTTAGGTGGCACAACCAAAAATAGTCCCTTTAATGAAAAGAGTTGCAACTCAAAAATTTAAAAGAGTTGCAATGATATATGTGAAGGCCATTTCTTGCAGCAACAATGTATGGAAACTCCTGCAACGAAAAAAGGGGATTAAAGTCATGATTTCATCAAATTAAACTTATTTGGCAAATTTTTTTTGAAAAGGAAGATAGCACCAGCCTTTTATCAAATGATGCACACAGTTATATAATTCAAAACCAAAATTTTCAGAAGCCGAACAAACAGGACCCAAAATAGAAAATCCAAGGCCACGTGCTTCCAGGAGGAAACCACAGACCCTATGGTAAAAAACAGAAACAAATGAAAAGTACACAGCTCCTAGGATAAGGCTTCAAAAAGGAAACGAAGCATGTTCGCTGAATGGTGATGAGTCCGAGTCTCCAACGATAGGCTGGTGTCGAGATTTTCATCGACAAGGTCGAGCTTTGATCCACCACCTTCAGCAAGGGTAGGCATAGGCGATGGTCGACATAGCCTGATCAGAGATTTTGTGTTTTCTGCAAAGTATGCATACTCGTCGTTGAAGCCGCCTCTATAACCATGCCTTGTCCGGCTACCAACGCCTTGATAGCTGGACGCCTCTGGAGGAAATACCAGAAGACAAAGATGTCTCATACGGTCATACCGCCTCGTCTCGTCACTGCCGCACCATCTTTGATCCAATAGCAACATGCAATGACTTGTCGTCTCTATAGGAGCCACCACGCGTAGCACCTGCTAGCAATAGGCATGACTTGTGGCCTCCGCCTGAGTTGCCGTGCGTACCACATGCGGGCGACAACATTGACTTGGCGCATCTGCATGAGTCGTCGTGCGTAGCATATGCTGACCCGGATCAAACCTGATCTGAAGTTACAGGGTGCGTCCCATACGGCCGCCAGCCTCGGAGAAGGTCATCACCATCTCCAGATCCAACTGCCATGTCTCCCACATGACCACGGGGCCGTATTGGCAAGTGCCAGTTAAAACAAGGATATGCTTTTATCTGATTTATCTGACTTGTTCCGGTTACGAAGTTCCATTCTGCTCTAAACTTTTCACCGCGACTATGAGGTAAAGCAGTGAGGTCCACTCACGTGGTTCACCACGTGATGTAGTGAATGTAAATGTACACTACCATCATTCACTACGACCAAAGAAACATGTGGTTTTGATATAGCGAGTTCAAGTACGAAATGATCAAACTCTGTATGAACGTGGCACCACATCATATCGAATCTGGTACAGTTATAATGTCTTTATTCTTTTTGATATAGCAGTTGTACTGCCAACGCACTTAAGAAGAAGAGTGTAGTACTTTTTACCTAGTAGTACAGTAAAAGCCAACAGCAGTGGACGGTAACGCTCGACCCCCGCTCGTCCCCCGCTCGGGCGACTCGGGGGCTCCCCAACCCTAGCCGCCGCCGGGCCTAGCCCATCTTCCTCCCCTCCTCCCGCCGCCGCCGGAGGAAGCCGCCGGCTTGCGCCCGGAGGCCGACGGCGGTGGCGGGGGCTCTTCCTCCCTCCCGCTTCTCAGGGGTGGCGGGGCCCCAACCTGCGTGGAGGTGCGGCCAATCTAGAAGCGACGGCGGTTGGCCCTGCCTCGGGCCACGGGCGGCGGCTGGCCTGGATCGGGCGGCGGCGCGATGCGGTCTTCGGCGGCATGTCATCTGGCTTTAGATCGGCGGCGTCGAGGGCCTGGTGGACTGCTTGGCGGCACCCATGGCAGATCTGTTCTGGTCGGTGTAGCCAGTGGTGGTGGTCATCTTCTTCGTCGGCGGTGGCCGGCCAGAAGCTTGGTGATCGGATCTTGAGATCCATCATCTAGTCCCGGCTGCGAGTTGGGGAGACATGTTTGCCGGTGAAAACCGAGCCGACAGCAGGCGATGATGGCGTTCTACGCCGTTACCTTGATGAAGGCATCGTCTTGTAACTACTGTCGACCCACTCGTGCTGCTCCGGGGGAAACCCTAGGATCTGGTGTTCCAGATCGGACGATGGCGGCACTGCGGTGCCGTTTCTCTCTTGGGAGCATCGTTTGTGGAGCAGTATTGGAAGTCGAGGCAGGAGGTGGAGCGGCTTCGTCTTGCACGGAGCCGTGGAGATGTCAAGTCATGCCTGACCGACTGGTGCTACGCTTTGTCATGCCTGGTCGGCAGGTGCTACGCATGACAGATCTTTCAAGGACTTCAAGCTGTGTCGGCTGGTGGTACTTGGCAGCATGGCGCTGAGGTGTATAAGTGGCGACCGCGACGTGCTCAGCTGTTTGCGCACAGGGAGGAGGTGCCGTTGGGCACCGTGGTGGCGTCGACGGTAGCTAGACCGAGCAAGGTTGATGCATCAGTATAGTTCTGAAGATGGAGCGGTGGCAGTTGGCGGCAGCGGCCTCTGAGAGCATGCCGGACCAGTGAGTGCACCAGACCCGGCAAGTGGCTAGGTTGGGGTCTCAGGTCTTAGATGTTAGGCTTGGCTGCGATGTCTGTTTGGTATTAGGCTCAGACTATCTGCGCCCCTTTATCAACTGGATAGGTGTAGCGACATTTGTTGCTTAGACGGCGGCTTTAGTCTTACTGTTGTATGACTTTGTAAGGTCTTGTAAGAATAATTAATAAAGTGGCCGTATGCATCGTCTAGATGTAGAGGCCGGGGGTCATCCTCCTTTTCTAAAAAAAAGTAATACGGTAAAAGAGAGAAGCCCAACACCGTGCTAAAAATAGGTCAAAGAAAAGAACAAAGAGCTTCATGTTCCATTGCTCTTTATATAAGGAAGGAGAAGGGCTAGCTGCCTCAAAATTT
This sequence comes from Aegilops longissima, assembly GCA_021605205.1. Taxonomy (NCBI): domain Eukaryota; kingdom Viridiplantae; phylum Streptophyta; class Magnoliopsida; order Poales; family Poaceae; genus Aegilops; species Aegilops longissima. The sequence continues at coordinate 148,570,995 of CM038682.1, read as the reverse complement.
CAGAGAAAGATGGCTGACTCGAAGTTCAATCGAGGTGCACGTAGTAAGATTAGAATTGGGAGATATCAGAGAATATAGTGTTCCAAGTTCTCAGCTTGTTATGCGGGTGGATTTCTGCGAACGGAGGAACGAAAGCTGAATGAGGTCTAGGCGCTCAGGTGAAGGACAGCCAGCATGGACTCATCTCCGGCCGTGTAACGAGGCACCGAGAAAATCACAGCCTTAGGCACCTTAGGGGCTTGTCTTGGTCTTTGTTCTTGAGCCTGGCAAGAAACTATGCTGAACACTAGCAGCATAACTCCTCGTGGCTGCAGATTCTAGAGCGTGTGCATGCGGTGCGCGCTGATGGTCTACTACACTAGTTGGTGCTCTCGGCTCACCATTGGGCAGCCTGCTGAGGTTACCGGATTAGATGGCGTGCGTGGATGCAGCAATGTAGTCCATCAAACTTGTAGGTGTAGCGATTGAGGTCGCCACGAATGTCACTTTTGGTAGATCCTTGTATCTGCTTTGTTAGACACTGTTCAATAATTTAATAAAGATGATTGTATACCTCGATTGACGCAGAGGCCGGGGTTAATCCTCCTTTTTTTTTTTAATGGTGTTAGTGTGCCAAGACTACAGGATGAATCGCGCCGGCGTGGAATGGCAGCTGTCAATTCCATGGAAAGTCATGGACGATCACCGGATGATCAAGCGGAGGTTGTAGGTGGGATGGCGTCCCACCAATCAGCTACTGCCTTTTGGCCCTAGCGTGGAGCACCGATGAGGCGACTATCAAATAAACCATCATCAAGATGCTGATTGGAGCACCACTTTATATCCAGGTTGTAAACTCTTGTCTTGACCTTAATTGGACGGGCACAACAGCGATGAACTTGTGGCATTACCTTATTGAAGGCATTGGCTTCTTGCTATTGAGCTAGCCTTTGTCTGGTCACTGCAAGCAGGATGAAAATCTTTGTCCATATAGTCTCCGGTTGGACGTGGCGATGGCGATGCAAGAACGTGTATTCCTTCTTGAAGGCGTTGGCGCGTTGCTGTGGAAAAAGTTGACTTAGTCGTAGGTGTCAATTTTATATCTTGTAATGGTTCGGTCGTGGTTGCTCATGTATATGTACTCAACCTAATAATAAATAAAAATGGTTGTGTGTATCGCATTGATGCAGACGCCGGGGTTTTCATCCTCTTTTCGAGAAAAAAGGCCCGAGCTCGGATTCTTCATATTCGTAGTCTTGATTTTTATAGTTTATTCATGTGCATTGATTACTACTGATCCGTCCCTATCTTTGCAAACAGAAGGAAAGTCGAGTATAGTATCTAGAAAAGATAATTTGAGGACAAAGCTGCTACCGGTGAAATGTTGAAGGAATTTGCGTGTTCTAGCTAGCTAGCAATCTTGTGCCCAAACATAAGGTTGGAAATTTATATTACATTGTCAATGTTTTCCGGGAACTGGAAATCGTGTGAATTAATCAAATGCATGAGATGAGACTTGTTTTAGCAAGGCGCGACACGATCCTGAAACCTGTTCATGGTGGTCTGTTGTTTCGTGGCTTCTCCTGCTGTATGGCAACAGTCTTCTTTGGTCTGCTTGCTAGCGTTTCACTTTCTTCTACGCAACTCGTGTTGGGAATGATTTTTTTTTGCTCGCTATAACTACCGAACAGGGTGCAAGAAGGGACTCAGTTTAACGTGGATTGAAGGGGGGGGGGGGACCAGTCCATGTGGGGATTGGTTCCCGGCTAGCGAACAAGGCCTCCAGAAGTTGATCAAGCATTTCGGGGTTGTACGGTTCAGTACAATTCACAGTCAACAAGATCCGTTCTTTATACAGAGAATGCAGCGTGATCAAGCTCTGTGTGATTGTGTGATTGTGAGACGAGGATAGGTTCGATGATCCACCTCCAGTCTTCATATAAAGAGGGAGCAGTGAATCCTGACTTAACATTTTTGAGAAGTTTATTTCGCCACATTTACTTTTCAATGCCAGTAGTAGGACTAGGCATGCAAGGCATCAAAGAATGCAAGTGGATATGGTAATGCCAGTTGACACTCGGCGACAGGGAGCCGGATATCTCAGTTCTTTATCGGCCCAGTGGTCCCTAGTACTAGATCGCATCACACCTTGCGAAAGGGAAGTTTGATGCAGAAGATCGTTACCTGTCTTTCCTTTTTTTGCTGTATAGATCGGGGATAATCTTGTACCGGGGCTTCTAGCAAAGAGCACGATCCCACAGCCCCGCTCCTTATTTTCCTGTATCTTCTACTCAATGTAGCTGCTCTAAGTAGAAGACATGTCACTAAATTTGGATCAATTGGCCGTTTGCTGTCATCTCTAAATGCGACTTGAGTAAACTAATAAGGTGCTAATGCCTAATAGTCAATATAGTAACATGCAAATGCGACATTCATACATTTTTACCTACTAATAAATGAATATTGACTACAAAAGCACAAAATAAACAGTGATATTCTCTTAAGATAATAGACAAACTAGATCGCACCGATTAACTTGACCACTTCACCCGCTGGAACTTCGAACTCACATGTTCTAGTCAAATATTTTGAGCTCTGTCAAACAAAACAGATATGTAACGATGCTATATACAGCAATATGGGCAATCTGATTTATCTTTTCAACTAGAAGGTAATATGCACTGTAGTACCATATATGAAAAGGGAAAAGTTGTCACATCGCTCCCTCCGCCCCCGCGTCGCTCCAACAGGGGCGACACGGGCGGCTAACCTAACCCGCCCGGCGTCTCCCTCCCTTCCTCTCCTCCTCGTCGCTACGGAGGAGCCGCCCGATCGTCAGCGGCTGCCGAGGAAGGTGGCGGCGAGGCCTTCGTCGTCCCTTCGCGGAGATCCGGATCCACGGGCGGCGGCCCTGCTGGTTCGGCGCCGCCGTCGCGCTCTGGACGGTGTGTGGGGACTCTGCCCGCGTCCTCGACCGCTCGGGTGGTGGGGAGTCGGCGCTTGGCGGCGGCAGTTCGGGGGCCTTCGTCCTCGCCAGATCTGGAGGCCTGCTGCTCCCTCGTTCCCGCTCCTTCCCCTTTGCGCTTGATGCCGTTGGATGCTGCTGGTTCCGGTGCTTCTGGGGATGGTGGTGCAGATTGGGACCGGGGGAAACCCTAGGCCGGCTGGTTCTGCTCGACAGCGGCGTCGGCTTCGGGCGACGCATCCTTCCTGAAGGCGGTGTCATGGTCCTTATTCTTGTCACCTCCGGTCCTCTCCTGGGTGAAAACCCAAAATCCGGCCTGGATTGGGCAGCGGTGGCGCCATGGGCGTCATCCCCTCCTCGGAGGCGTTGCCTAGGGAGCTAGGACTCGGGTGTGGGCTCATGAAGGTGGGGGCTTTGGCCGCCGGCTGGATCTCTGCAGCTGCTCGCGGCGGCTTTCATGTTGTGCAGAATGACCCTTGTTTCTTTAGCGTGTTTCCTGTTTTTGGTGTTCGCGTCGGAGGAGCGGCGTGGCATCTGGCACGTCGACAACGGCGAGTCTCAGCGGCATGGAGCAGTAGGGGTATCGCCGGTGGGCGTGTGATGATGGACGAGTGCAGGATGGTGGCGCTGTCGGCGTCGTGGTGGCGTCGATGGCGAGTGGCTGCACGGTTCATGCAACAAGACAGCTCGAAGATGGATTGATGGTGCGTGGCTGCGGCGGCCTCATACCCGGCAGGGTCCTGGTTGAAGAGCACGCCGGACTAGTGGGTGCCCATACCGGCAAAGGCGTCTGGTTGGGACCTCGGTCTTAGATGTTAGGTTTGGCTGCGAGGTCTGTTTGGTATTAGGCCTGACCATCAGCGCCCTTCATCGAGTTAGATAGGAGTAGCGACAGAGGTTGCGAAGATGGTGACTTTGGTCTTACTGTTGTACGACTTTGTAAGGTCTTGTGTTAATAATTAATAAATTCGCCGTATGCATCGTCCAGATGCAGAGGCCGGGGGTATTCCTCCTTTTCGAAAAAAATGTTATTTAAGTTTGGTTCTAGTTATCAGTTATCATAGCATTCAAGCACAAGATATTGTTTACGAAGATTACTGCGCCAAGAAAATGTATCCTCGTGGCTCCATTCAGCTTAGTTACTTCTTTACTTTATTTTTATTTTTATTTGTAAGCGTACATTGATTGCTACTAAACTTTACACAACTTATGTACCAAGAAGAAGGATAATTGAGGAGTCTAGAAAAAAAAGGAGAGGACAAAGCTGCTACCGGTGAGATATTGAACGAATTTTGCTTCTTCCAGCCTTCTTGTGGCCAAAGATAAATAATTGTTGGACTTTACATTAATTTGTTCATTTGCTTGTGGAATTAGCAATTGTTTGAATTAATAAATAGCATGAAACTCATCTTCCGCATTGTGTGATGCGATTCTGGACAATGTCTATGGTGCTCTGTTATTTCCATGCTTCTCCTGTTAGTATCTCAGTGGTCTTTTCTTCGTTATACATTTTTGTATTCCATATACCGAACTGGGTGTTGGGGAGTCATTTTGCAGCTTGCTGTAGAGAACAGACTGCTGAGAGGAACTGACCCCAACAGGAATTTAGTGAGGGGACCCAATCCCTGTGTGGATTTTGTCCCACAACCGGGTAAGGCCTACGTCAAGCAATGTCGGGGTTGTAGAGTTCAGTACAAGACACACTCAACAAGAAGTGGTCTTTATCAGGTGAGTACAACATGATGAGCCATTCAAGCTCTATGTGATCATGGCACCAGATCAAATCAGGCACCGTATGATGGTCCATTACTCTTCCTATAAAGAGGTGGAAGGGACTCCCCAACTTATATTTGTGAGAAAGCTGGCTGACTTGAAGTTTGTCTCGCCACCATTACGTTTTGATTTATGTAGTCAGACTAGGCATGGGACGCATCGGAGAATGCAGTAGATCTTGCTTTATTTCTGAATCTTATGGGATCTCAAACCATAGTGGTCAATGCTGTCTACTAAGCTTCTGGTGAATCTCTAGGTTGAAGGCCAAATTTGGTAAATGTGTGGCATACCTATCTGATGTGATGATCTGGACATCCTGGGCTCTCCCTGAGTCAAAGAAAGTTGGCAAAGGTTCAGATTCAGCCTCTAATCGACAAGATATCCTCAAAGCTGAAGTCATTGTAAATAAAAGCTGATGTCGAGGTCGGTTCATTTGATTCTAAACAATTCTATGCTCACTTCCACCCCCCACACTCTCACCTTCTAGAGCTTTGTGCCTTACATGGATTTAGTCTATGTGGGATCTAAGAACATGGTGTGGTAAGGCTCTGCTAACCGCTTGATACTATAGACATAAGTCCCTCTTCACTGCGTTCTCTCTTTGTTTACTCGTCTTGCTTCAATCTTTGTACAACTTTTTTGTGTTCTCTATTGCAAAAGCAGAGCTCCTGCTTGTTCCATGTCAAAAAAAAAAAACCTTAAAAGTTGCAGCCTATATCGGCGCTGACAATGCTAAAATATTGTGGCTGCCTATCTCTCTACCACTACCTGGGGTTCGTTCCGTCTACGGGAAAACAAAACTCAACAATATATGAAAGTTTTTTCACTACATTACCATCCAATCAACGCCTACCAGACCTTTTGTCAAACAGTGAAACGAATTCCTAGCTGGGTTGTCCTATTGAAAGGTGGCGTATTTTCCTTTGAAAAGGATGATAAACGTAGCCTCTACATCGAGCGATGCACACAGTCATCATTATTATATTATTCAATAGTCTGATAAAATAAATGCATTGATCAACCCAAAGCAATATTCTTGGGGATCTATGTTGCTACACCTACTAATTTTGATAAGATGCCCTGACAACGCATGAACGCACACCATCTAATCTGGTGGCATCACCAAGACACCCCACGACGAACGGAGAACACCAACTGGTCTAGCAGACCTTCAGCCAAAGATTAAAATTGCGGGCGAAGGGAAACAGCGGAAGGAAAGTTTGCCGCGATCATTAAGGAAGAAACAGCACGATCTCCGGCGATTGCGGCACGATCTCCCACGATTCTGGGAAGGAAGTAAATAGCGGGGCAGATTTCACGCGGAGAGAGCGGCGCGATAGCGGTCTTTTTGCCCGCGATTTTAAACTATGCCCTCAGCATGCACCACATGCGCACGCTTCAGAATCCGCCGCCGCTATCTTCCGCTATCCCAACTTCAGGAGAGATCAACACAATGACCTTGCCAGGCCCAACTGTCGTTGATGCCACCACAATGCCAGACAACAGCACCACACTAGGCACGTCCATCAATACACGTCCAACACCGAGACCCCGCTGCGCTATGCCGCTAAGACAACCGACGCGGTAAATGCCACCTTGAACCACCTCATGATCTAGCTCGCCACCAACATCATTGCAGCGATGTCCCTTGAAGAAGGGAACGATGCCAAAGACGCCTTTGCCGGTCACCGCAGTTAGGATTTCACCCACGACGCATCAACGCCATGGTCTCCGCCAGCCAGGGCTCTGCCCAGCCGCGACACAGCAACACCATGGTCTCCATGTGAGGATTGGAGACCAAGGGCCAGTTCTTTTGGTGCAGCCTCAATTCCAAGGTTGCTGCAGGGCTTTCTTGTCGCCGACAAAATTGGTGCTTGGCCTCGTTTAGAAGGTGTTCTGCTTGATGTGCGAGGTCATCCTACAACCAAGGGGTTGCTGGGATCGGTTTCGTACTAGCAGGCGGCCGGAGGTATCTTTAGCCAGTGTTCACACTAGTAGAAAAGAGGGCTTTGGTTCAGGCCGGGTCAGCCCATTAGTCCCGGTTCAGTCCAGAACCAGGACCCATGGGGGCATTGGTCCCGGTTCGTGAGCCTAGGGGGCCGGCCGGGCCACGTGGGCCATTGGTCCCGGTTCGTCTGGACCTTTTGGTCCCGGTTGGTGGGACGAACCAGGACCAATGGGCCTGGCTCCTGGCCCACCACCATTGGTGGCTTGAACCGGGACAACAGAAGGGCCATTGGTCCCGGTTCGTCTCGACCTTTACTAGTAGAAAAACACCTATTAGTCCCGGTTCGTAAGGGCCTTTAGTCCCGGTTCGTGAACCGGGACTAATGGGTCGTTACTAATACCTCCCCCCTTTAGTCCCGGTTCTAACACAAACCGGGACAGATGGTCCTCCACGTGACCGGTGCGCCGAGCCCAGGCAGGGGGCCTTTGGTCCCGGTTGGTAGCACCAACTGGGACCAAAAGGCATCCACACGTCAGCATTCCAGTTGGCTGGGGTTTTGTTTTTTTGAAAGGGGGGTTTGGGGGTTTGGGGGGTTAATTTAGGTGTTTCATATATTGTGTTAGCTAGCTAATTAATAGAGAGAAGTGTCCTCTCTTTTGTCCGTGCTTGGTCGACGCTACATACTATACATACGTATAGAGAGGACTAGCTAGACACGCTAGCTAGCTAGTAAGCAAATGAAGGAAACAAAAGATCGTCATGAACATATATGCATACAGAGGGAAGTGGGAAGTGATATCGACCACCTCTCTTTCTCCGAGAGATTGGTCGAACAACAAGTTCTCGTATATCTATCCGACACTACCGGCTACATATATACAATAATTATCTTTTACAAAAATAATCTCCTAACATACGGGCGCGTGGTCCACATAGTATTCTCCGTCTTCAGCGATCACGTGATCAACAAAGAATGCCGCCAATTCCTCTTGAATTGCTCGCAGGCGATCTGGTGCTAGTAGTTCATCCTGCATCCGAAACATCTAATTTTAAGAAGGGGTCAATACATATATATATATATATATATATATATATATATATATGAATGAATGAAACTCAACACAAATGATGGTAATAAAATAAAATTGTGAATATTGTTATTTACGCACTTCATATTGTTTGTCAGAGTAGCCCCGCTCACAGGTCGTGTGGCGGATGGACTCCCAAATGTAGTATCCACAGAAATCATTCCCTTGTTCCTGCCACAACCACTTTACAAGAAATAAAGGTCAATCAAACTGATAATTAGCAAGAATGTTAAATGGTATTGATGAAACTAGCGCTTGAATCACTAGGAGATGCGTGGAATATGCTACTATAGTACTTACTTTCGGGTGTCTAAATTGCAGCTTCTTCGGCAGTCCCGGAGCTTTTTTGGTGAATTTTCTCCAAACCCTGCCATACAAAGAAAACAATTACTTGATATCAGAAATAAACAAAGTTGCTGATATGGTGGATAATGATCGATTTAACTTACTTCTCGAGCATTTCAGTCATGTCCGCATACTCCTTGGGATCTTTTCGTTTGGAGTCTAAGACAGTTACTACTCCCTGCTCAAGCTTAATCTCTAGGAGAATATAGTGGTACCTGCGTATGCATGCATAACTCATCAATATTACATTACTATAACCTGGACTAATAAACCGAATATGCCACAAGACAGTAACACTCACTTGAAGTTGTAAGGAAAGAGTATTATATCCTTGTGTTCATTTATTACCAACGATTGTAGCAAGTTGGCCTCGGTATTTTCGGCATGAAATTCAACCTCAGTTGCATCTATGAGATATGTGTTAATGAACCCAATGGAACCCACTTGTCTTTTCTTCAATTCGGCGATCTTCAATCTGCATAATATAGTGAGGATAATTATAAATACATGCAATGAAAGAGCTGAGTTATATAGAGACTTAATGATGAAGTAGTACTACTTACAGACAATAGCAGGTGACCGTTGCTTTATCGAGGCCAATTGATTAAAAACTGATAGAACTCCTCAAATGGAATAGGCATCAGTTCAATTCCAACGAGGTCATGCTCCTTTTTAACTCTCACATACAAAGTACTCCTCCCCTCAGACTCTCTGCAGGTTTTCATGTACCAATCATGCAATCTTCGCATCATCGTTGATAGAGAGCTTTCATCTTTGAAGAGAGGCTTCCCGTACTCGTATCTTTGTATCTGCACCTCCAAGAAATCATAATGTACATCGTCGGGCAGGTAATCTTCAGGATTGCCATAGCCGGGCACCATTCTCAGATCGACGATGTCACTAGCAGGCACCTTGAGCGGGGGGCACGATTGCTTTGCTTGTTCGCCGAGCTGGGCAATTTGTTTCCTAGCTCGTCGTTCTTTCATTCTTTGATCACTTTGAGTACGTCCCGACCTCTCCGCTTCGGCAAATGCCTTTCCAATAATGCGCTCATAGTTGCCTTTCGGCGGAGACTTGGGTGGTTTCCTCAGGGCAGCCAGAGTGCGCTTCGCTTTCACCGGATCTACCTTCTCCTCCGGAGGTGGACGTCTCTTTGCTATCAACCCTGCAAACCAGTCATCCACTTCGTTCTACGTGATCTTTGCGTCTTCCTCCTCGGTCCTCTCGTACGGTAACTTCTCTGGAGTCTTCCGAGAAGGATCGTATCTGTATTTCCTCCCGCCTTTGGCTGTACTGCTAGACGCCGGCAGAGCAGACGGAGCGGATGTCTTCTTTTTTGCTTGCTTACGAGTCGGAGGAGAAGGACTACGACGCGCCAGAGCAGCCAGAGCGGCGGCGGGTCTCTTCCGCCCTTGCTGATGAGGCGGAGAAGGAGGAGGCTGGCTGCTCGGGCGCACCAGCGCAGGCGGAGAAGGAGGCGGAGTGCCGCCACGCGTGCCCTGATCGTCACTCGCCGGAGGAGGAGGCGGTGGAGGAGGCGGAGTGCCTGACTCGGAGGAGGAGGAGGAGGCGAGGCGCCCAATTCGAAGGTTGATGAGCTCCTTCCGCCATAGGCATGGAGTCTTGAGCAGAACCCAGCCTAGTCTCCCTTCACGGTAGGGTGGTCAAACAGGAGGTCCTCAAATCCCTCCGTTATTTCATCCACCATCACCTTAGCATATCCTACTGGAATCGGCTGGCAGTGATAAGTTGTGCCGGGTCCACTAGGATAAACTTGGCCAACAGCCGCCTTGACCTTCAAAGTCATCCATCGCGCCATAATGTGGCAACTTTGAGGCTCCGTGATACCATCCACGGGATAGCCGGCAGGAGCCGTCAAAACATGCTCCGGCTGAAGCAGCTTGGTGGAAGCCACACTGCTTCTCCGCTGAGATGGCGGGGTAGCTTGGGGGGAAGCTTCGGCAGGTCGTTTGCTGCGATCTGCTGCTTCTCATTCCTCTTCTCGTTCCTCTAGCCCCATTACCCTTTCGTGCAGCGCCTGCAGTTGGTCCTGCTCCAGTTTCTTCCTCATATCGTGGGTTTTGTAACCCCCTGTGTCCGGAAAACCAACCTTCCACGAAAGGGAGCCTGGCGTGCCTCGAGTCCGTCCAGGGTGCTCAGGATTCCCAAGGGCCATTGTGAGCTCGTCCTTCTCCCTGTTTGGAAGGAACGTCCCTCGCTACGCTGCATCGATATAGTGTCAAAGCTTCCTGGCTGGTATTTGCAGTTGCTCGTCCGTCCATTGGCACTTCCCTGTTACAGGGTCCAAGGTTCCGCCAGCCCCGAAGAACCAAGTCCGGCAACGGTCTGGCCAGTACATTGTCTCTGGTTCGATCCCTTTATCAAGCAGATCATGCTCAGCCTTGGACCACTTAGGCCGGGCTTTGAGGTAGCCACCTGACCCCGTGCGATAGTGAAGCTTCTTCTTCGGAGCATTTTTCTTGTTTATCACCGACATCTTCTTACTCTTTTACAATGTCTTGTGGGCCACAAATGCGGGCCACTGATCTTTGATCTTCTCATATTTGCCGATGAATTCTGGTGTCTTATCTTTCTCGACAAACTGGTTCAGCTCTTTCCTCCACCTCCTCATTAGGGTTGCCATCTTCTTAAGAGCAAAAGACTTGATTAATTGCTCTTTAACTGGCTTCTCCGGATCCTCCTCTGGCGGTAGGGTGAAATTTGCCTTCAGCTCAGTCCAAAGATCTTCGTTCTGCATATCATTGACATAAGACACCTCAGGGTCTTCCTCCTTAGGATTATACCATTGATGGATGCTGATCAGGATCTTGTCCCTAACAAGAACCCCGCACTGAGCAGAAAATGCCTTCCTTGTCCGCATGGGTTCAATCGGTTCGTCGTCGGGCGCGATTTCTATGATCTCAAACTTTTCAGCCGAGCTCAACTTCTTCTTCGGGCCTCGTCTCCTTACCGAAGTTGTGCTCGATCCGGAGGGCTAGAAATTATAAGGAAGAAAGACGAGAGTAATTAATATGTGTACATATACCAAAACAATGGATGCGTCAATTAACTAGTCAGCACGAGCTTAACTAATATATATATACCTGGCGGACTCGGTTCGGTCACCGGAGCAATCAAGACGGTCTCCTTCGCTTGTACCTCCATTGTGTCACGGAGCCATCATGAACATAGTCCTCTTCTTGTACCGGCATTAATGGGTGAAGCCATCATGAACATAGCCCTCTTCTTCACCCAAGACGATGTCGTTGAGAAATGACTTAACTTCATCACTTCCTTGTGCGATTATGTGCCCCAAACATCACTTACATTTCTTCGTCTCGGGAGTGCTCCATAGTTTCGCAAATATTTACAACATGTCAATTATTATTCAAACATGGTACAGATGGATATATATATATATATATATATATATATATATATATATATATATATATATATATATATTAGTGGCAAACGAGAACTAGCTAGCTAATTAATCACAATAAGGAATCATGTTAGTTTGGGTGGCCTCGAGAGAGTTAATTTGTCGGGTAGGGGCGGCGGGGAGGGGGTAGGAGACCAACATCGTTTTCTCTCTAGGGTTTGGGGTCGCCTCGACACAACGCTTCAAGGGTTAATTTGGGTGGCCTCGAGAGAGTTAATTTGTCGGGTAGTGGCGCCAAGGCGGGGGGTAGGAGACCAACATCGTTTTCTCTCTAGGGTTTGGGTGTCCTCGAGAGTTTTGGTCGAGCGAGAGGGCCAAGGGGGGTGCTGCCGTTGTATAAGTTATCACAGTCGAGAGGGGGTATATATATCGACCGCCCCTCATGTCGAAGTTATCTCGAGGGGGTTATATCGACAACGATGCGACATACATATACATGGGAAAATAATGTTATCGGGGAGGGGGTATCGGTACCCCCCCCCCCTCGTGTTGAAGTTTCTTCTTTCTCCTCTATTCCTTTCTTCTTCTTCTTCTACTCTTCTTTTTCTTCTTATTTCCTCTTCTTATTTATTTCTCCTCTTCTTCCTCACCTCTTCTTCTCCTTTCTTCCTCTTCTTATTTTCCTTTTTCCTCTCATTCCTTTTAGTATTGCTTGTTTTAAAAAAAATGTTCAACTAGAAAATTTCGGAAAAAAACAATGGTCTTGCCTAATGCATTGTTCATATGAATATACAAACATTTGCATATTTCTACAATAATTAATATCACCAAAAAAAATCTATGAACAGAAAAAAAACATTAATACACATATGAACAAAAAATACATATATGAAGAAAAACATGCTCTGAACAATTTTTTTATACATTTTGAACATCTACATACACATAGCCACATACATACACATATATATATATATATATATATATGAACAAAAAATTAAACTAATAAAAGTGAAAAAAACAGAGCGGTGTGTGTGGCGGCTAGATGACGATGGTGGGGCGGCGAGGGCACCGGCGTGGGGCGGGACGAGGGGCAGGGGCTCGGGCGGGCGAGGCGGGACGGGCGCGGCTCGGGAGGCCAGCGACGAGGACGGCTTGACCTCGGGGAGGCCGGGCGACGAGGACGGCGCTGGGTTGGGGCGACGGCCTTAGCGGCGGCGGCGGCGACAGCGAGGTGGAGCAGCCTGGCGGCGTCGAGGAGGGTCGGTGTCGTCGGGGGGGGGGGGGCAACTGGCGATGAGATTCTGAATTTTTGCAAAGTGTTTTCTTATATAGAAAAGCCTTTGATCCCGGTTCGTGGCACCAACCGGGACTAATGCCCCCCTTTAGTCCCGGTTCGTGCCACCAACCGGGACCAAAGGCCTCTTTCTCTGCAGCCCAAAGGGCGGGAAGCGGCGGCCTTTGGTACCGGTTGGTGGCACAAACCGGTACCAATGCCCCCCTTTAGTCCCGGTTGGTGGCACCAACCGGGACTAAAGGCACCTGTGTTGCACGCGTCGGGGCCAAAGTTTAGTCCCACCTCGCTAGTTGAGAGGGGCGCGCAGTGGTTTATAAGCCCCACTGCCGCACCCCTCTCAACCTCCTCTCCATTGCAGGCTTACGGGCCTACTTGTTACTGCTATGCCTGATGGGCCAGCTGGCCCTGCTGCGGGCCTGAAACCTGGCCCATGGATGGGTTTCTAGTCGTATTCAGGCTGTGGTGGCCCAGTAGGTGGCAATTTTTTTGTTTTTTTGTATTCTTTACTTATTGATGCTATTTTTATTTTTTCCAGTTTTTTTGTTTTGTTTTCTGGATTATTTATTTTCTTTTATTTTTTGCTTTATTTTTTAATTCTTTTTGCTTTTAGTTTAGGAAAATTATAAACTTTCTGTTAGTGCCATTACTTTTCAAATTTGAAAACACTTTTTTGTTTTTTGTTTTCTTTCTTGCTTTACTTATTTTATTTTGTTTCTACTTACAACAAAATACTTATTGTTGTTTTTTTGTTTTGATTTTTGCATTATTTATTTTCTTTGGTTTTTGCTTTATTTTTCAATTCTTTTTGCTTTTAGTTTTAGGAAAATTATAAACTTTCTGTTAGTGCCATTAGTTTTCAAATTTGAAAACACTTTTTTATTTTTTGTTTTCTTTCTTGCTTTATTTATTTTATTTTGTTTCTACTTACAACAAAAACTTATTGTTGCTATTTTAATTATTACGAGGGCGAACCATAAGACATTAAAGCATTTCAGTATTCCCACATATAGGGCATGGACAACACATAAAACCATTCTGCTTGTTTGCCTCAGCCACTTGAGAAAATCATGCACGCCTTAATGTACTCGGAGGTGTGTCTTGAACCGTACATCCATTCCCGGTTCATCTGCGTGCATTATATATAATTAAGTGTGTCGAAAATCATTACTGAACATCATGAATAGATAATTAAGTGACCAAATTAATAGAAGTTCATCATCACATTAAAACCAAAGTACATACATAGTTCTCATCTAACAACATAAAGCTCTGCAGAGCATCTAAATTAATTAAACCATATACTGAAACTATGTAAAACATTTCAATGCGAAAACAAATGCGATCATAATCGCAACCAATGTAACAACTGATCCAACGGCATAATGATACCAAGCCTCGGTATGAATGGCATATTTTCTAATCTTTCTAATCTTCAAGCGCATTGCATCCTTCTTGATCTTGTGATCATCGACGACATCCGCAACATGCAACTCCAATATCATCTTCTCCTCCTCAATTTTTCTATTTTTTTCCTTCAACAAATTGTTTTCTTCTTCAACTAAATTTAACCTCTCGACAATAGGGTCGATTGAAATTTCCGGTTCAACAACCTCCTAGATAAATAAAATCTATGTCACGTTGGTCGGCATAATTGTCATAAACAATAGATGAAACAATAGTTATGAAAAGATAATATATACCACATCCGAATCATAGACAGGACGAGGGCCGACGGGGGCGGATACCAAAACCATCGCACTATATAAGATGCAATAATAAAAGTAAGAAAATTATACAAGTATCTATATAAACATACAAGTAAGAAAAAAAAATTCCTTCCAGAAAGAAGATAAGATAAGAACAAGAGGCTCACCACGGTGGTGCCGACGACGAGATCGGCGCGGGCGATCGACGGCGGTGAAGACGGGGACGGGACGTGACGGACCGCTAAACCTAGACAAATATTAAGGAAAATGGAGCTTGGATGTCGAGCTTGGAGAGGAGAAAGCTTAAGTAGTGTGGCTCGGGAATTCCATCGAACACCTCGTGTGCATAGGAGGTGAGCTAGAGCACAACAAAGCTCTCCCCCCTCGTCACACGAAAAAACAGAGCACAGGAGTGCTGTCATGGCGAGGGTATATATAGGCAACTAATTGGTCCCGGTTGGTGACTCGAACCGGGACTAAAGGGCAGCCTTTGGTCCCGGTTCGTCCCACCTTGGGACCAATGGTGGTGGGCAGAGCGAGGCCCATTGGTCCCGGTTCGTCCCACCAACCGGACCAAAAGGTCGAGACGAACCGGGACCAATGGCCCACGTGGCCCGGCCGGCCCCGGGCTCACGAACCGGGTCCAATGCCCCCTTTGGTCCCGGTTCTGGATTGAACCGGGACTAATGGGCTGGCCGGGCCTGGACCATTGCCCTGTTTTCTACTAGTGCTTTTAGGTCAGAGTTTAGTCCCACCTCGCCAACCGTAGGGCGCTCACACCGGTTTATAAGCCCCTCCCTCTTTGCCTTGTTGAGCTCCTCTCAAAGTGAAAATAGATGCCCTTATACAGAGAATTTGACCTAAATTCATACTGAATTTCTCTGAAATTCATAGAAATTTATTGTGAATTTAGGTTGAATTCTCTCTATAGGCGCATCTATGCTCATTTTTTTAGTAAAGTTAATCACAAACTTGTGATTCACAGAAATTTCAAAGAATTCAAATTTTAAATATTCAAATTTGAAAACTAATGGCACTAACAGAAAGTTTATTTTTTTTCTAAAACTAATGGCACTAACAGAAAGTTTATAATTTTGCTGACCTAAAAGCAAAAAGAATTAAAATATAAAGCAAAAACAAAACAAAAACTGGGAAAAATATTTTTATAGTAAAGTTAATCACAAACTTGTGATTCACACAAATTTCAAAGAATTCAAATTTGAAAACTAATGGCAATAACAGAAAGTTTATAATTTTCCTAAAACTAATGGCACTAACGAGAAAGTTTATAATTTTTCCGACCTAAAAGCAAAAAGAATTAAAAATAAAGCAAAAAACAAAAGAAAATAAATAATGCTAAAAACAAAACAAAAAATGAAAAAACTATTTTATAGTAAAGTTAATCACAAACTTGTGATTCACACAAATTTCAAAGAATTCAAATTTTAACTATTCAAATTTCAAAACTAACGGCACTAACAGAAAGTTTATAATTTTTCTGACCTAAAAGCAAAAAGAATTAAACAATAAAGAAAAATCAAAAGAAAATAAATAATGCAGAAAACAAAACAAAAAACTGGAAAAAAAAACAAAAAAAACTGCCACCTATTGGGCCACCACGGCCTGAATGCGACTAGAAACCCAACCTGGGCCAGGATTCAGGCCCGCAGAAGGCCCAATAGGACCAAAGACAGCATAGTGTGACATTAGGCCCGTAAGTCTGCATTGGAGAGGAGCTCGAGAGGGCAGCCGCAGTGGGGCTTATAAACAACTCCGAGCCCCTCTCAACTAGCGAGGTGGGACTAAACTTTTGGCCGAGGGCAGCGCAAGGCCTTTGGTCCCGTTGGTGGCACCAACCGGGACTAAAGAAGCATTGGTCCGGTTCGTGGCACCAACCGGTACCAATGCACATTTAGTCGGTTGGTGCCACTAACCGACCAAAGGCCGCGCTCTCGCCCTTTGGGCTGCCGAAATCGACCTTTGGTCCCGGTTGGTGGCACCAACCGGGACTAGTAGCATTGGTCCGGTTGGTGCCATGAACGGGACCAATACTCTGTATATAAGAAAACACTTGTAAAATTTTCATTCAGTTCCTCATTCTCCGCTGCCCGCCGTCCTTCTCGCCCGTCGCCCGTGCGCCGCCGCCGCCGCCGTCGCGCCCGCCCATCGTCGCCGCTCCCATTGCGCGCGCCACCCTGCGCCATCGCAGTCCGCCTCACCGTGTCGCCCCGACGCCGTCGCCGCCGCTCCACCGCTGCCCCGACCTCGCCGCCTCGATGCCACCGCTGCCCCGCGTCGCCCCGATTCCGGTCGGCGACCTCAACCCCTCCCCGCGCTGTGAGCCCCTGCCTCCTTCCCTTTCCTTCTCATTGCCCCTTTCCTTCTCATTGCCGTCCCCGCACGCCATCCGTAAGCGCCACCGCCAACCATCGTCGCCGTCGCCGACCACCGCGGCCTATTTTTCATTTTTTTGTTAAGATGTATGTATGTTCACTGTATAATGCTTTGTATATGCTGTATAATGCTCTGTATATGCTGTATAATGCTTTGTATATGTTCATATGTAACATTTAAGAAAAAAAGTAAATGTATGTATGTTCATATGCAAAGAATTATTTTTGGATGAAATGAGATGAGATGAGATGTGTTTTGTGTTGGAGAAGAAAAGAGGAAGAAGGAAGAAGGAAGAAGAAGGAAAAGAGGGTCGGGGGGGTCGATATACCCCCTCCCCGATAACATTTTTTTCCATGTATATATGCAAAAGTTACAATTTTTAGAAAAGTTTTATATATCTAGCTAGGAAAGGAAGAAGAAGAAAAAGAATGAGAGGAAAAAGGAAAATAAGAAGTGGAAGAAAGGAGAAGAAGAGGAGAAATAAATAAGAAGAGGAGAAATAAATAAGAAGAGGAAAAAAGAAGAAAAAGAAGAGGAGAAGAAGAAAGGAATAGAGGAGAAGAAGAAAACATAGAAAATATTCTATTTTTTCTTCTTCTGCTCTATTCCTTTCTTCTTCTCCTCTTTTTTTCTTATTTTTTTTCTTCGATCTTCTCCTCTATTCCTTTCTTCTTCTCCTCTTTTTATTTCTTCTTTGTTTTCTTATGTTTTATCGGGTCAGTTGTCGTTGATATACCCCTCCCGGTAACTTCAACACGAGGGGGGGGGGGGGTCGATATACCCCCTCCCCGATAATATTATTTTCCCATGTACGTATGTCGTCGTTGTCGTTATAACCCCCTCCCGATAACTTCAACACGTGGGGGGGGGGGGGTCGATATACCCCCTCCCCGATAACATTATTTTCCCGTGTATGTATGTCGTCGTTGTCGATATTACCCCCTCTCGGTTGTGGTAACTTATACCGCGGGAGCACCCCCCGACCCTCTCGCTCGACCAAAACTCCCGAGGACACCCAAACAATAGAAAAAAACGATGTCGGTCTCCTACCCCCTCCCGCCGCGCCCCTACCCGATAAACTCTCTCGAGGCCACCCCAAACCCTTGAAGCGTTGTCGAGGCCACCCCAAACCCTTATACGTTTGCCATCTGTCATGTTTGAATAATAATTTCCATGTTGTAAATATTTGTAGAAACTATGGACAACCCCTGAGACGAAGCACAAGAAGCGGTGTTGGGGGACATAATCGCACAAGGAAGTGATGCCGTCTGCTTGTATCTAAACGACACCGATGGTCTGGAAGGACAGGGTGAAGAAGCAGGCTATGATTATGATGGCTCCTTTGACCCAATGCCGGTGCAAGAAGGAGAGCGTGATGACGGATCCGGTGACCCAACGACGGTGCAAGAAGGAGACCGTGATGACGGCTCCGGTGACCGAACCGAGTCCGGCCAGGTATATATATTAGTTAAGCCTGTGCTGACTAGCTAATTGATGCATTCATTGTTTTGGTATATGTACACATATTAATTAACTCTCGTCTTTCTTCTTTTTTCTAGCCCTCCGGATCGTGCACAACTTCGGTAAAGAGACGAGGCCCGAAGAAAAAGTTGCGCTCGGATGAAAGGTTTGAGATCACAGCAATCGTGCGCGACGGCCAACCGATTGAACCCATCCGGACAAAGGAAGCATTTGCTGCTTAGTGCGGGGTTCTTGTTAGGGACAAGATCCCGATCAGCATCCACCAATGGTATAAGCCTAAGAACGAAGACCCTGAGGTGTCTTATGTCAATGATATGCAAAAAGATGATCTTTGGACTGAGCTGAAGGAAAATTTCACCCTACCATCAGAGGAGGATCCGGAGAAGCCAGTTAAAGAGCAATTAATCAAGTCTCATGCTCTAAGAAGATGGCAGACCTATTCAGGAGGTGGAAGAATGAGCTGAAAAGGTTTGTCGACAAAGAAGAGACACCAGAATTCATCGGCAAATATGAGAAGATCAGAGATCACTGGCCCGCATTTGTGGCACACAATACATCGGAAAAGAGTAAGAAGATGTCGGCGACAAACAAGAAAAATGCTGCGAAGAAGAAGCTTCACCATCGCACGGGGACAGGTGGCTACCTCAAAGCCCGGCCTAAGTGGCCCAAGGCTGTGAATGATCTGCTTGATAAAGGGATCGAACCAGAGATAATGAATTGGCCAGACCGTTGCCGGACTTGGTTCTTCGGGGTTGGCTGAACCTTGGAACCTGTATCAGGGAAGTGCCTTTGGACGGACGAGCAAATGAAAATACCAGTCAAGAGGCTTCGGCACTATATCGATGCAGCGCAGGAAGGGACGTTCGTTCTAGACAGAGAGAACGACGAGCTCACAATGGTCCTCGGGAATCCTGAGCACCCTAGACGGACACGAGGCACACCAGGCTCCGTTCCGTGGAAGGCTGGGTTTCCGGACGCAGGCGGTTACAAATGCCAGGAGAGGAGGAAAAAGTGCAGCAGACCCAACTACAGGCGCTGCACGCAAGGGTACAAGCGATAGAGGAACGAGAAGCAAATCGCAGCAAACGAGCTGCCGAAGCTTCGCCCGAAGCTACCCCGCCATCTCAGCGGAGAAGCAGCGTGGCTTCCACCGAGCTGCTTCAGCCGGAGCATGTCTTGACGGCTCTTACTAGCTACCCCATGGATGCTATCACGGAATCTCAAAATTGCCACCTTATGACGCAATGGCAGAACTTAAAAGTCAAGGTGGCTGTTGGCTCTGTTCGACCTCCTGAACCCGGCGCAACTTTTCACTGTCGTCCGATTCCAGAAGGATATGCTAGGGTGACGGTGGACGAAATGACGGAGGGATTTGAGGACCTCCAGCTTGACCACCCTACCGGCGAAGGGGAGACTCGGCTGGGTTCCGCTCTGAAGACTCCATGCCTATGGCGGAAGGAGCTCATCAACCTTCCGAACTGGACGCCTCAGACTCCTCCTCCTCCTCCTCCGGCGAGTCAGGGCACTCCGCCTCCTCCACCGCCTCCTCCTCCGGCGAGTGACGATCAGGGCACTCAGCCTCCTTCTCCGGCGTGGCGGCACTCCGCCTCCTTCTCCGCTTCTGGCCAAGGCTACCGAGCAGCCAGCAGCCTCCTCCTTCTCCGCCTCGCCAGCAAGGGCGGAAGAGACCCGCTGTCGCCCCGGCTGCTCCGGCGCGTCGTAGTCATTCTCCTCCGCCTCGTAAGAAAGCACGAAAGAAGACAGCCGCAGTCGCTCCGTCTAATCCGGCGTCTAGCAGTACAGCCAGAGGCAGGAGGCAATACAGATACGGTCCACCTTTCAAGCCTCTAGAGAAGTTACCGTACGAGATGACCGTGGAGGAAAACAAGAAGATCGTACGGACCGAAGTGAAGGACTTCTTTGAAGGATTGAAAGCGCAGAGACATCCACCTCCGGAGGAGAAGGTAGATCCGGTGAAAGCAAAGCGCACTATCGATGCCCTGAGGAAACCACCAAAGTCTCCGCCGAAAACCAACTATGAGCGCATTACTGAAAAGGCATATCTCGAAGCGGAGCGGTCGGGAAGTACTGTCAGTGATCAAAGGTTAAAAGAATGAGCAGCTGGGAAAAAAATTGCCTAGGTCGGCGAACAAGGAAATCAATCGTGCCCCCCACTCAATGTGTCTAGCGACATCGTCGCTAATGCTCCGGTGATGGTGCCCGGTTATAGCAATCTTGGAGATTACCTGCCCGACGATGTACACTATGATTTCTTGGAGGTGGACGAACACATATACGAGTACGGGAAGCCTCTCGTCAAAGATGAAAATTCTCTAACAACGATGATGTGAATATTCCATAATTGGTACATGAAAACCTGCAGAGAGTCTGGGGGGATGAATACTTTGTATCTGAGAATTAAAGAGGAGCACGACCTCGTTGGAACTGATCTGTTGCATGTTCCATTTGAGGAGTTCTTCCAGTTCTTCAATCAAAAGGCCCTCGATAAATTAACGGTCACTTGCTATTGTCTGTAAGTACTACTTCTGTCATTAAGTCTCTATATATAGCTCAGCTCTTTCATTGCATGTATTTATAATTATCCTCACTATATTATGTAGATTGAAGATCGTCGAGTGCAGAAAAGCAGAAATGTATGATATTGGGTTCATTAACACAAATCTCATAGATAAATTTCAGGTTAAAAAGAACGCCGAAGAGGCCGAGGTCAACTTGCTACAATCGTTGCTCAAAAATCAAAACAAAGATTTAATACTCTTTCCTTACGACTTGGAGTGAGTGTTACTGTCGTGTGCATATTCGGTTTCCCTTATTACTCGAGCGAGGTTATAGTAATGTAATTGATGAGTTATGCATGCGGGCGCAGCTTCCACTATGTTCTTCTGCAGATTAAGCTTGAGCAGGGACTAGTAACCGTCTTATACTCGAAACGAAAAGATCCCGAAACCTATGCGGACATGACTAATATGCTCAACAAGTAAGTTCAATCGATCATTATTGCACCATATCGGCAACTTTTTATTTATTTCCTGATATATCAATTAATAATAATTATTTTCTTTGTCTTGCGGGGTTTGGAAACAGTTCACTGCAGAAGCTCCGGGACTGCCGAAGGAGCTGCGATATACATACCCGAAAGTAAGTACTACTAGCTAGCTAGTTGCGCGCATCTCCCGTTGATTCTATAGCTATACTTTCATCAATGCCATTTATAATGCTTCATTATCAGTTTGATTGACCTCTATTTCTCGTAAAGTGCTTGTGGCAGGAACTAGGGAATGATTACTGTGGATACTACGTATGCGGGTTCATCTACAACGCGACTTTGAAAAATAAGCCGGGCTCATCTAAAAGACAATATGAAGTGCGTAAGAAATAATATTCACAATTTCATTTTATTACACCATAATTTCTGTTGAGTTTCATTCATATATATGTATTAACCCCCTTCTTCAAATTAGACGTGGCAGATACGGAATGAACTCCTACCACAAGATCGCATGAAAGCAATTCAAGAGGAATTGGCGGGATTCTTTCTTGACCACGTCATCAATAAAGCCGGAGAATACCATGTGGAAGTTGATTTCAAATGCTAGGGGATTGTAAGAGATCTTACATATTGTATATGTATGTAGCCATGTAGCGTCGGATAGATAATACAAAAACTTGTTGTTCGACCAATCTCTCGGAAGGAGAGGTCGATCACTTCTCTCGGTATGCATGACGAACTTCTGTACTTAATGGTTTCCTTCATTTTCTTACTAGCTATCGTGTCGAGGGCCTCTCTATGTATAGTACGTAGCGTCGACCAAGCACAGACATAAGAGAGGACAATTCTCTCTATTAATTAGCTAGCTAACACAATATATGAAACACCTAAATTAACCCCCCAAAACCAACAACCCCCCGCCTTTCAAAAAAAAAACCTAGCCCCTGAAATGCTGACACATAGATGCCTTTTGGTCCCGATTGGTGCCACCAACCGGGACCAAAGGCCCTCCTGCCTGGGCTCGGCACACCGGCCACGTGGAGGCCTATCTGTCCCGGTTCGTGTAAGAACCGGGACTAAAAGGTTAGGGCATTAGTAACGACCCTTTAGTCCCGGTTCGAAAAGTGGGACAAAAGGCCCGTACCAACCGGGACAGAAGACCCTTTTTCTACTAGTGTCATTGGGTGTGATTGGTGGTTGCAAACATGGTCTCTATGGTTGGATGGTGGGGAGCGGCGAATGTCGTGCTTTACCTCCGCCAGGCCGACGATGACGACGTCCACGGACGTCGTTCTTCTCCTTGAAGGTGTCATAGATTTGGCTCCTCCTCCTTCAAACTAATGGTACCGTGTATCGCATGTCCAGTCGCTTGGGAGTGTGCCTTGCGATTGGTGGCATGCTTGGCAATATATGTCGAGGCGCTCCGAGATGACTTGTGCTCACTGTTAAGTTCAAGCGAGCTCATTTAGTCTAGTGCTTAACTTAGCTTCCCTTTGTCCCTGTTCTTTGGCTCCCTATTTAGCTGTTTGTGCTTCTCTTGTAATCTGGTATCCCCGGCAGGATTGATGCATGTATGTGTTATGTCTGTATAAATTGTTGCTTTATTTGTAAAGCTGGACGGAAGCCTTTTTAGCATAAGTGGTCTCTACTCTCTAGCATGAGGTTAAAGGGGTGCCATTTTCCCTACTCTCATACAAGCAATGATTTGAATGGTCATTGGTTGGATATTTGTCAACACTGAATTGACACAACAAGATGAGACGTCTTCTACTTGACACCCACTGTAGTTCCATTCTATATTTATACCTATATATTATTAATATTAATAGGAGGAATCTTCATCCCTCATACCTTTATATTCTTTATTTTTTACTAATCATAATGATTGAAGAATTAAAAAGATACTAAGCCCTTCGAGCTCAGTTCATTTTCTCCACGCGCATAGCGATCCTGATTTATTTTTTGCTTGACCGATTTTCTTGGAAAAAAGCCACCCGCTATATACGTGATAGCAACTCCATCCATCATGTGCATGCTACTGTGCTTGTTTTTTTATAGGAAGTCTAGCTCGATACTAGTGCGGAATTTTGGAGACCAAGTTCTAGGAAGCTTGTTTTCGAAAACCATTTTTTTACTGCATGAAAAATTTTGAATTGTTTTGTGAACATTCATACACATGTGTGCAAAAATTTTAACAACGTGTGGCATATAAAAAAACGACCAATACGTATCTCTAAAATGGGCTGATTTTATGGGCCAATTTGTTTTTTGTACAGCCTACAAATCACAATATTTTCAAACGATTTTTCACACGTGGAACACCTATAAGTTTCCATGGATTTTTTCTGCAACTTTGAGATATGCCTTTTGATTTTTTTTTAAACACCGAGTTCCCTCAGCGTTGGCATTTTCCGAGCTCGATACATACTCCATCCATCACATACGTGCTTGATTCTTTTATAGGAAGTCTAGCTCAATACGTGTTGTAGTAGTACTACAGCGGGTAGAATCCACTTATATTCTCCTTCCTCTACTATCAAAACCTAGCCGCTCTATCGATCGCATCCACAGAGCCTGAAGATGTCGACGTCGCTGCCATGGAAAATGTGTGCCTATCTAGCACTGCCCCATCAGGATGCACGCTGGCCGGCAACACCGTTCCAGACTGAGCCTCACCGAGGACGTGGCCGATGGCCTTGACCTCTCCCTACAGTTACCTGACGATCCGTGGATCTGCTTTGTCAGCCTTAAAAAGTAAATGAGGAGACTGAAAAGAATGTTATTGTCGAACTAATGGGTGCAGTCAATTTGTACATGGGTGATCATGTGAGGGTGCTTATAAGTCTTTCTTGATGCCAGGTGAAAGATTTTCTCAGTTGAGGTGATTAAATATTTTGATTGCTTCATGCAGTGACCACTGTGATTTCGAAGTTTCATCTTCACCGTTTTCTATGCTTCTCACTTTACGAATGTCTCTTTAATTTTTAGTATTTAGTCGTATATCTAACGAATACTTGGGATGTTTCTATGGTTTTCACTTGCAGATTTGGTACTCCTTGGATTTCTATTATATGTTTTCACACACTAACTCAAGGGATATTCTAAGAAGAGAATCCAGTATTGCCGGAGATGTATGTACAGAACATTGGCTAGCACGAATCTGTAACAATCACTAGGATTTAGTGCTATAGCATCAGAGGAGTACATGCTAGAGTCTGCCACAATCCACTTGAGGGTTCGAATGATCAAGCTTCAGGAATTTAAATTAATGGCGGCTACACTGCGCTTCCGCTTTGACGAGGTCGAACCGGCGTCTATGGTCAGCTGGAGGTGCAGGCCAACACGAAAGGGGAAGGCGGCATTGCCGAGACGATGGAGGAGATTGCCGAAGACAAAGCCAGGAGAAACTGGAATGGGGCGAAGGCGTGCGAGCTAGGGAACAAAATGCCTGTAGCCGAAGACCACCGACGTGTTGAACAGGTGGCAACAGAAAGAAAAGGGTACACGAGGCTTAGTCTTCACTTATTTTTTAATCCATGCACGATCACCATCATCTTCGACGGGTATGGGTTGCCACGTCATGCTGCCGCTGTGTGCGGCCATCACGGTGATGGGGGACGGCTGGGCAGGCTTCATGGCCAAGATGAGGCGGTCACATGATAGTAGGCAATTGAGTATGTGCAGTCACATTGTACGTGATGCAGGGAAGAAGGACATGATGTGGCGGAGAGTAAATTGCACAAAACAACCAATTTAAAGGTTAGGTTTTCGAAAAACACTATAATACATCTTTTTTCAGAAAACATCATGTCTTGTGTAATCCTTTTGCAAAAACCACTGATCAGCGGATTAGGGTCGTTTGAACGTGTTTATGACATATGGGCCCGATTTTTGCTGATGTGGCATAATGGTTCGCAAGTAACAACTTTAGACAGGGTTTGTTCTAAATTCACAAAATAGTCCCTGGTATTTTACAAAAACACTCTTCAATCAAAACAAAAAAATGCAATCAGCCCCATCTTGATGCGTGCCTCCTCTTCTCTCCTCCCCGGAAGTGGACCTCGCCATGACGGATTGAGCTGCAGGTGCGGCAAGCAGTAACAGGTGCCGCTAGAAGAAGGCAAGCAGCAGTGGCAGGCTGGGCTGCGTGTGCAAGCGCTGAAGCTCGCGGTTGCGGTTGCGACCCAGAAGACAGCCACCGAGGAGATGAGTTGACTGGTCCACTCCTTCTACTCCTGTGCGTGCGGCGGCGCATCCGGTGACGGGGACCGGCAGTGTAGAGCGGGGCGGCGTGTTCGGCGACAGCGACCGAGGGTGTAGAGCGCGGCGGCGTGTTCGACGACGCGCGTTTGGCAGCACCACTGCCGGAGCAAAGCTTGCTTGCGCCCAGCCTCGACGACATGTCGTACGTGCGCCCCTCCGCTCACCCACCCTCCACGCGCGTGGTAGTCGCCGTTGGCCTCCCCCCTGCCATAGTTTGCCGCGACAAGAGGAGAGAGAGCGGCGGCGCCCCGATCCAGATCGAGGTCGGCTTAGCGGGGGCTCGATCCAGATCGAGGTCGGCGAGGCGGCGGCTCCATCCAGATCGAGGACGGCGCGGCGGCGGCTCCAACCAAATCGAGGACAACGCGACAGTTGAACACCGCGGTTGGGCTCATCGCTGGTTGCCGGTGGGGGAGATGGAGGGCGACGGCGTGGGTGGCCATGGAAGGGGATTTTGACCAGTCATATTTTTACAGAGAGGGGAGAGAGATGGAGAAGAAGGGAGGGTGCATGTGTAAAATTTACGCCACATAGGCAAAAAATGGTCCCATCTGTCATAATCTCAGTTAACAGAGCCAAATCCACCAATCAGTGTTTTTTGCAAAAACATTACTGAAGACATGGTGTTTTCTGCAAAAAAATGTATTGTAGTGTTTTTCACAAACCTAACCTTCAAACTGGTGGTTTTGTGCAATTTACTCTGATGAGGAGGTAAACAACATACATAATCTTCTTTTTTCATGCATTTTCACAGTGTAATTTCCATTGACGCACAAGCAATTTCCGTTGCAACGCACGGGCATTTTCCAAGTCTTTCTCAAACAATAACTTGCTGAGGGCAAGTCCAACCGGTGATAGTATATGACTCCATCTTAGCTTTGGCAGAAAAACGGCGAAAAACATATGCTCCAACTCCCTATCCGGCTCTGCATTTTTGTAGACTCGCCAAAGTAATCAGTGTCGACGCTCAATTTTGCAGAGCAGATCTTCATTTTGCAACTAGAAAACACAGCCGCTGGTGTTGCCTCCCGCCCGGCCATGGAAGGAGGCAAGATACGCCTGTCCTTGCTGTTCCTTTTCTCTCCGCAGGCGCCCTTGTGCTCGAGCTCTAGTTGGCGTCTGGACCGGGCTGACCACAGGCAGGAGAGTTGGTTGGAGTTGCTCTAAGCAATGTATGTGCGTATGTCTAGAACTGACTCTACAGCACGACTCGTGGGAGGCACTGGAGCATCACTGAAGTATTTTGATGCCAAACTACGCTATGTAGTATTCTTGCAATCCCTGATGCCTCTCACTCCTAATCTTGCAACTTCTACTGTCGTATTGTATGATAGCCAGATATTAGTGAGCTTTAGGAAAGCAACTGAATATATTTCCTTGCTCACATGTGTTTCGAAGAAACACTTACCTATTCCCACGTTCCATAATGTAGTGCCTATAGATTTTGGACGTTGATAAGTGCCATGCGTGTGGCAGGAAGGGAGATGCACCACACGTCTCTAATGCAATATAGATTTTTTTTTAATTTTCAGTTTTTAAAATGTTTTATCTCTTAAATGAAAAATCCGATTGAAGATCCGTTTTCACCATTAAATCCCTCGCGACGAGATCTTCGAAACTAGATCTCATATCAATATATTTCGATGAAATTTTTTTTGGGTTAAAAGTTGTCATATCTATTGCATATGAATTGCCATGGTTTTTATACTGAAGTTGCCATGATATGTTTCAGTTATTTTCCTTTACATTTAAAAGTAATTTTTGACGTATTATAAAACGACAAATTAAGAAACTAGACTTGACATGCACCATAAACTAAAATTGCCATTATACATGCACTTAAAATTGCCATGGGTCATACAAAAAAATATTTTCATGGTCAAAGTACTGGAATTGCCATCATCAAAAAACTAATATTGCCATGATCTATAAACTAAAGTTGCCACATGGCAACTTTAGTTTAAGCACTGTGGCAACTACAGTGTAAACATCATGGCAACTTCTGGGTAAAAAAAATTCGTCGAAACATATCAACATAGGATCTAGTTTTGAAGATGTCGTCGAGACGGATTTAATGATGAAAACGGATTTTTAATTCGCTTTTTTAATTAAGAGATAAAACATTTTTAAGCCAAAAACCAAAAAAAAATCTGCTGATGTCATCTATTCATACGTGGCAAAATGAGTGGTGATGGAGGCGTGTGCGCGATGTGCAAACGCCCACACGTGTGGGCCTTAGTTTTTTCGTAGATTTTTACAAAAGTCAAATATTACAAACTTTGACCATATTTATAGAGAAAAGCAGGTACATCTAGAATACCAAATGCACATCATTGGATGCATCGGGAGTTATATTTTTAGAATGTACATGTTTGGTATTGTAGATGTAGACAACTATCTCTATACACTTGGTCAAAGTTGGAAAAGTTTGACTTTCATAAAAATCTATAGGCACTACATTATGGAGTACCATATATAGCTTCTTTGTTCCAACTTTATATAAAGAGTGGCTAAACAAACTTACCCCTGACGTCAGTGTTGGGACAAGTAACAAGTGAACTTAACTAGCTAGCACTAGTATCCTGAGCTACTGACATACGTAGGTCCATGTCACAACTATTATTAAATCTAGGACATAGTTGGTAGGAGGATCCTGAATTTTTATTATCAAGACTATTGCATGTTTGCAGCATCTCATTGTAAGAGGAATAGTGGGGAGATGATTGGCGTAATGCGGTGGATGTTGTATTGAGCCTCTCGGGCTGGTTTATATGGAGTACATTGCTTGGAGAGCAAGAAGCCTCTCATAGAGATAAGGTAGGACATGATTACAAACCATAGTCTACCAAATACAAGTGATATGCCTATAAACTCTAAACACTTGTGAGTAGTGATCGAAAATGTAAACCCGGAAAGTACACGTTGAACTAAATGGCAAGAGGAGTCACTAAGTAAGCATTAATAACAAAACCAACATGACCATGGGTTTTCCCATAAAGGCCAAATCTACTTGGCAATGATTATGCAATGTACTCCTACTTTTCCTTGGGGTGTTGCATAGAGAAATAAGAACCCAAATTGGATCAATGCATAGAGAAACCGAAAAGACAGATTCTACCTTCACATAGTGTAACAAAAAGAAGCTGATTCTGGTTGATTTGTTCCTTTTGTTTTCCTATACATAGACCAGAATTAGGTTTGATATTATTGGATTTTAGACACATATCTTTAAGAATTTCAAAACTATTTTCAAGGTGATACCGTGAGTTCGTGTCATAGATATTGGATATTGTGATGCCATCCCTTACCAATTGGGGGATGGACATTGGGGCTATACAATAACTTTTGTTCTCTTCGGATGGGTCAGTTTTTCACAAATTTAGGTTTCTAAAGTTAAGAATTAAATTTCTCTCCATCCAAACCAGTGACTGAACCCGCATAGACCATCAACTTTGGTTGATCATTAAGGCAGTGAGGTCATGCCTCATACGAGGAGGGGAATAATTGCATGTGGGCAAGTGTTAAGGGATGGACAAGGGTGACTCGGACGACAGTGCCTCTGCAGTGTTGTCCATAGCCGGCGAGACCTTTTACAGTACATCAAGATAATTTGAACCGTTCAACTTTGTGGTTAGAGGGCTCAGATTAGCTAATACTACTCCAGATTTTCGGTAGTATATTGAAGAGTTAAGGGCATTTTTGGTAGTTTATCAATCACATAGGCATGTTCAGGCAAGCAGATTCATGTGTGCATTTGTCAGACGAAATCGATCTAGAGAAGGGAATCGGTCAACCTGCTGCTGTGTTTGTGTATGTGCTATGTGTATTGCCTCGGTCAGCTTGGGGCAGGAACGGTCAGGTTACTTCGTCGTCTTCGCCACCGCACGCCCCAGAAGTAATCCATGATGGCCTCATAATTTGGATTGAGCTCGAGGTTCCATCGGAGGAAATGACGCTCGGCAGTGGTACTGCTGCTAGTTGCGTTTCTCGTCTGGTTTCTGGCGTCGCGGTTGTCGCCTCAGGAGAGCCATACTCGAAGTTCTATGTCGAACATATCGCCGGACACCTCGGGCTCGAGGCCGCACACTCGCATGGGTTGACTCGGCCGCCGTCTACATCCATCGGCTCGACAAGGCCAATGACTGCATGTGAAAAGGTTCCTCGTCCTTGCCGTCCTCTATGCCCGCCATCCAAGAGCCCGGTGGCGAACTCCATGAGCCCGGCCTCCGTCGGGCTGAAGCTTACAAGGCTGTCTTGGAAGAAGTGAACCGGCGCCGATGTCGCAGCTACCTTCGCCGGGTTCCCACGATGCCTCCGTCGTCATCACTTCAGCGTCGGCACGAGGTGCCCGGAGTGTTGGTTTTTGATCGGTAGATCAAATTACCCAGGAGCCGAAACACGTGTGTACAAAGCTAGCAAGCAAGCTAGCAGCTTGATGGATTTCGTAGCTAGTTAGAACGGCATGCACGCGTACAGGGTCAATACGATCTTGGCGGAACGTAGCAACTTCTCTGGACGGAACCCTTCGTACCTTGGCGAACGTGGACGGAACAATACTGGATCGATTTGATGGCTAAAGGCCCGTGTCGAGCCTTTTCTTTTTATTGCTTCGATGGTCTTTTTCGTTGTGATTACAGGGCTGGGGTACACGCATATATATATGCATAAGATAGACTACTACTAGCTATCCGTCTCGGTGTAGTATTGCTAATCCTAATCGGTTTATACAACACTAACCAAACTAGGACACACATGCACGTGCCGTCCAATCTTAGATCGTGCTTAACTCTAACATTCACCCCCTTAAGCACGACATCCTCATTTCGACCTGGATCCCAAATGCGACTTCTACTACCCATAGGTATTGCCTTCGTCGTTCCTTGTAGAATCCCAGTCACCGACTTTGCCATTGTCGGCTCATCTATAGCTTGATGCCAACTGTCCTTCTTGATCGCGTCTTCAACCTTCACCTGTTCTTTGGTGCTTGGTAGACTGTCTTTTGCATCCTTAAGGGGACTTTCTTTGAACCCGTGAGAGACCAAACTTCGGTCTAACAGTGAGTTCCAAACTCTTGGCGCTTGCTTCTCGTAAAGTGCCTTCTTGAGCTTGTAAACTTTTCCGTCTTCGCCTTTCTTCTCGTAGCCGAGGGGTTGTTCCACGTACACTTCTTCTTTGAGGTCGCCGTTGAGGAAAGCGGATTTAACATCCACATAATGAACCTTCCAATCCTCTTGTGCTGCCAAAGCTAGGAGCACTCTTACCGTCTCGATTCGAGCAACCGGTGCAAACACCTCCTCATAGTCAACTCCTTGACGTTGTACGTAGCCCTTTGCGATGAGTCTTGCCTTGTGCTTCACAATGGCACCCTTCGTGTCCTTCTTCAACTTGTAAACCCACTTCAAACCTATGGCCTTTTGGTTCGGAGGTCGGGTTACCAAAGTCCACGTGCCATTGCTCTCGGTCGCCTTCATCTCCTCATCCATGGCGTGCATCCAACTTGAACTTTTGCTCGCCTCTACGAAGTTCGCCGGCTCCTCAACTCCGAGTAAACACAAATCGGAGTACTCGAGTGTAACTGGCTGCGTGATTTGTAGACTTTCTTGAGGGGCTTGTAGCGACGAGACCGGAAGAATCCGTCGTGGCTTGCGAAGGGGGCGACACAAATTGTGTCGGCGTCGATGCACTTGAGGAAGACGGTTGAGTCTCGAGCGTGGTAGATGCCGGGTCGTTGGCATCCGCGTCATTGGCGTAGTCGTCGTGATCGTGACCATCATCTTGATTGTCATCATCACTATGCGCCTCATTGTCGAGATCTCCGCCCGTGTCGTGCACGTCGTTGTCGCTATCACCTTGCGACCCATGCGCGTCGTCGTCGGTGTCGGCACCATGATGATCACTACCATTGTGGTCACCTTGGTTGTGCGTCTTGCCAACCACCTGGACATCCTCGCCTGCATCATCATCAGTTGAAAATTCAACTGTGAATATGTTACCGTTTGGAGCATCGTCGGCTGCTGCGCTCCAATTCCATGCTTGGTTTTCTTCAAACACAACGTCGCGTGAAATCCGTAGACGCTTGGTTCGTGGATCGTAGAAGTGGTATGCCTTGGTGCCGGAACTCCTCTCGTATCCGATGAACACCATCTTGGTGCTACGATCGGCAAGCTTTGAGAGATGCGGCTCCGCCGTCTTCACATGCGCCACGCACCCGAACGTCCGTAGATGAGACACATTCGGCTCACGTCCGTAAATTGCTTCATACGGAGTCTTGCCGATCACCGCCTTCGTTGGAGCCCGGTTGAGAAGATAGACCGCCGTCGAGACAGCTTCTCCCCAAAAAGTCCCCGGCAAGTTCTTGCTCTTGAGTAAACTTTTCGCCATGTCAACGACGGTTCGATTGCGCCTTTCAACAACACCGTTCTGCTGTGGCGTATAAGGTGCCGTGAGGAACCTTTTTATGCCAATCTTCTCGCAGTAGTCGTTGAACTCGTTTGACGTAAACTCTCCGCCGCGATTTGTCCGTAGAGCGCGAACCTTCAGCTTGTGTTCCATCTCTGTTGCATCCTTCAGCTTTTTGAACGCTTCAAACGCCTCATCTTTAGATCGTAGGAGAACAACCCACATGTATCTCGAGTAGTCATCTACCACAAGGAAGAAGTACTTCTTTCCTCCGTGAGTTGCTGGGGTGATAGGGCCACATAGATCACCATGGAGCAGCTCGAGTGCATCACTTGCACGATAGGTAGACTGAGCAGGGAATGGCCTGCGGTGCTGTTTTCCAACCAAGCACCCGTCACATACTCGATCAACATGGTCGATAAACGGCATCCCAGATACCATCTCCATCTTCGACATCTTCTTCAAGGCGTAGAAGTTAACGTGTCCAAATCTAGCATGCCATAACCACGAATCATCATCACTCTTGGCGAGCCAACACTCCGGTTGAGATTGATCAAGGTTGAGAATATAGAGCCTGTTCCGCGTGCGATTCACACGCGCTAGCACGTTTCGGAGGTTGTCGAAGATCGTCATCACTCCGTTCTCGATATCCACCTTGCATCCATTCTCGTCAAGTTTCCTGACAGAGATGATGTTGTTTCGAAGCCGTGGGATGTAGTACACTACGGTGAGTATGCGATGTTCTCCTGTGAGACCCTCGAAGAGGACAGAACCTTGCCCGCAAATCTCGACATTTGAACCATCACCGAACTTGACCGAGCCTTGAACATCATATTCCAGCTCGAGGTACTTCTCCTTGCACCCCGTCATGTGGTTACTAGCACCCGTGTCGAGATACCACGACACGTTCTGGCTTCCGGATAACTTTGGTGTTACTTTTTTCTCATGAAGTAGCACCTTTCGGTTTGGTTTCACAACCACCGTTTGGACGAGATCACAAACTTTGGCCATCAAAAGACCTGGACGTTCGTCTTCCTGCTGCGCCAAATTTTCCTTGATCTCCCTCTTGTTAGTCTCCATGACATCACAAACTTTGGCCATCGAAGACCTGGACGTTCGTCTTCCTGCTTCGCCAAATTTGCCTTGATCTCCCTCTTGTTAGGCTCGGACAATCCTTCATAAAGTGACCCATCTCGTTGCAGTTATAGCACTTGACCTCGGACATATCCAAGTTCCGTGGCTTCCGCTCTTTAGATCGGTCCGCCTTACCACGACCTTGTGGCTTGCCTTTTCCTTTGCCTTCTTTGGTTTGTCCGCCGCGCTGCGCGTTGCTTGAGCCTTCGCCAACGTTGCACCTTCCTTTGCTACTTGGGGACTCCCAATCTGCGCGTGAGTACATGAGTTGGTCATCACCTCCTCCTTTGCCTTTCCGACAACCACGAGCATTCTCTTCCCATGTCCGCAAGCGTCCGATCGCCTCCGTTATGGTCATGTCGTCGATGTCGTAAAGCTGCTCGAGCGTGCCGATGATGTACGTGAATTTATCAGTCACCGAACTGAAAAACTTCTCCACAATCTCGGTCTCCTTGAGCTTTGCACCAAGCGCGCGGATCTCTCCCACCAATGTAGTCAGACGCATGGCATAGTCGTTCACCGATTCAGTTTCCTCCATCTGCAACTTGTGAAATTGACGCTTCAGTACTTGTGCCCGATCCTTGGTGACGCGATCTTCTCCGATCCTCATCTCTTTGAGTGCGTTCCATGCCTCTCTTGTTGTCTCGAACTCCGCCAATGTCATCAGCACGGAATCCGGCACAGACTGGGCTATGGCGGCCATGGCACCTTCGTCGCACTCCTCGTCGACGCCGTCGTCGTCGTGATGGCCTCCCACACTCGAAGGGTTCGAGAATGATCTTCATCTTCACCGCCCACACGCCGTAGTTGGCGCCGGTGAGCATCGGGTACTGAATGGGGATGTTGCGCGAGCGCCAGACGTTAAGCGCCGCCCGTTCCACCACCACTTGTTGCTGACTTGCCGCCCTTCTTCACATTGTCGCCGTTCTTGTTCGCCTTGGAACCGCCGTTGCCGGACTTGACCGACTCAGCGTCGCTGTCCGTCATCGTAGATCGTAGATCGTCGAGGCTCTAGATACCAATTGTTGGTTTTTGATCGGTAGATCAAATTACCCAGGAGCCGAAACACGTGTGTACAAAGCTAGCAAGCAAGCTAGCAGCTTGATGGATTTCGTAGCTAGCTAGAACGGCATGCACGCGTACAGGGTCAATACGATCTTGGCGGAACGTAGCAACTTCTCTGGACGGAACCCTTCGTACCTTGGCGAACGTGGACGGAACAATACTGGATCGATTTGATGGCTAAAGGCCCGTGTCGAGCCTTTTCTTTTTATTGCTTCGATGGTCTTTTTCGTTGTGATTACACGGCTGGGGTACACGCATATATGTATGCATAAGATAGACTACTACTAGCTATCCGTCTCGGTGTAGTATTGCTAATCCTAATCGGTTTATACAACACTAACCAAACTAGGACACACATGCACGTGCCGTCCAATCTTAGATCGTGCTTAACTCTAACACGGAGCTCATGGCCTTTGAGCGCGGGTCCGCCACTTGCACTTGAACTACGCTAGTACGAGCTTGTCGCGGCGGCGCGTCTCAGGAGTCCATGGTTTTTAATTTCAGTTTCAGAAAAATTTCAGCACCAACCGAAATCACTGAAATTCAGTGAATTTCAGTTATTTCAGTTTCCATTTCAGCCAAATGACCGAAATATTCACTTGAATTCAATTAAAAATTTGAAAATTCTAAAAAATATTTTGAAAAATATTGGAGTTGTTGTGCTATACTGAAATTGCTGAAATATTTTGACCGAAACGTAATATTTCAGTGTCTGCTGAAATTACTGAAATTCAGTGAATTTCACTGAAATCTCACTGAAAGTGAAAACCATGCTCAGGACCGCTCCGGTAGCCCGACGGAGCAGCGGCGACGTGGGTTGTAAACGGACCCACGCATGCATCCTCGATATTTTATGCCGGTTTGTGCGGCTGCAGCGGCCGGGGATGACGGGGGACTTGAGCTGGTGCACTGCGTGCATGGAATTACCAATATTCCCTAGACCGACAGTTTGCTCAATCCACACCCACCGTTAGATCAACTAAATACTACTCCCTCCGTCCGGAAATACTTATCCTTGAAATGGTTGTATCTAGACTTATTTTTGTTATAGATACATTCATTTTATCCATTTCTAGGACAAGTATTTCCGGACGGAGGGAGTACTCATCATTACTGTTTTGGTTACCGAACGAAATTTCACGATCTCGTCCCGTTACCGCGTTTACCGATCCCCCTCGAGAAACGCTCATACCGGGCAAAAAATCTTGAAAATTTTGAATTCAAACGCTCAGAGTATAGTTAAATACAGGCCATCTCTTCTATCATAACATAAGTGGTCGTGGCCTAGTGGCTAAGCCACCCTTTCCTCAACAGCGCGTCACGGGTTGGAGTCTTGTCTCACTCTTTTTAATTTCTACCTTTTAGCAAGCGGGAGTTTGGATTGAACAGCCACTACGCTAGGGCCAGGTACGAGATAGTTTTGGAGTTAAAACCCTATCTATATCGACTTCAAAAATATTGAATTCAAAATTTGATTTTAAATTTCGTCCGAAGTTTTTCCGGTATTTCGTGGCTACTATGGTAACCGCAAATTCCAGTGCCCCTCGAGAAAAAATGTCCACTCGGGATCCAAAACCTTGCTCATCATACTGAGTAGTATGATGCACCGTAAAAAGTCTCTAGCTGGCTACGGCTTCAAGGCGAGCGGGCGCCGCATGACAGGGGCAGAAGCAAGCGCGTCGGTGGCGGCGAATGTCATGCTGCAGGTCATATACGAGGAGATATGTCTGGTTTTTGTTTATCATTTTATAGAAGATGGAAACGAGTTTCAGATTTTATTTCGTTTTCAAAATTCCTGACCACTGCCAAACACAAAAAATATATTTTGAATCTCATTACTGCAAATTCTATTTCAGATGGAAATAGTATCCTGTTTGCAGTCAAATGAAATGATGGGTGCCACACCTTTTCAAGAATGTCAGGTCGACCAATGATCTCCATTCTGTAGAGAAATCCGCTGCTTCCAGGACATCTATCAACATGTCATAAAGTTGATCAGCGACCAATGTACTGATTGTAGAGTTCAGAGAACCAACTAGGATGTGCAGGTCTGATTATGTGGTCTTCACATGGGGATTACATTACCGAAAAAGGCTTTCGCCCCGCTTTATAAATAAAGCAAACCGTCACAAGACATACAACCAAAGCAGGTCCACACACACACCACCCAAGTATCACAAACAAAGTACAGAGATTCTGCTGAGGGCACAGCTCAACAA
The DNA here is from genome assembly GCA_021605205.1 of Aegilops longissima. Lineage (NCBI taxonomy): Eukaryota > Viridiplantae > Streptophyta > Magnoliopsida > Poales > Poaceae > Aegilops > Aegilops longissima. The sequence goes on along the minus strand of CM038682.1, from coordinate 148,534,543 downwards.
GCCCAGAAGAAAGAGAAAAGAAAACACAACACAACAAAGCCTGCCCAGCGCAGGAGATCTAGTCTGGCTCCGGCGGCGGCGGCGGGGGCGGCGGCGATAGGCGGACGGCCATCGAGCGAAGATCGGTGATGAAGGCTGAGATGGCGTCCCGATCCGGGGGGCGGCTAAGCGGCCGCCAAAGCTGCAAGAAACCCGAGAATTTGTAGAGAGCATCAGTAGCGCGACGGAGGGGAGAATGTTGGATCACAAGCTTATTGCGAATGGTCCACAGCGTCCAGGCAAGGACCCCAACCTCCAGCCACCTAATGTGGCGAGAGGTCGTAGGGGACACTTGGAGTTCAGCAAAAAGGTCCGGGAAATTGGTGTGGCACCAACTCCCACCGACAATCTCGCGAAAGCAGCTCCAAAGGAACCGGGCGGAAACGCAAGCGAAGAAAATGTGATTGGAGTCTTCAGGAACATCGCAGAGGGGGCAGATACCAGTGCCCGGGCCATTTCGCTTGCGGACCTCCACGCCGGACGGGACCCGACCACGGATCCACTGCCACATGAAGATGCGAATCTTCAGTGGGACGCGGACGGACTACACCATCGAAAGGGGAGGGGCGATGAGGAGCAATGGCCAAGTAAAGCGATTTGGTGGAGAATCGCCAGACGGCTCCGGCCGCCAACAAGATAAGGTCCTGGTCGCCATCCACCAACGGCTCGTGAAGAGCAACGCAGTCAAGTAACTCACGCCAGCGGCGGATTCCGCCGCCCAAAAGGACGGCGAAAGCAAGGCGCCCTAAGTCACCGAGGCCCTATCAGCAGAAATCATAGGGTCGACAGAGATAGAGAAGAGGGTGGGGAAGCGGGCCGCGAAGGGAGAGTCTCCGGCCCAACGGTCGAACCAAAAAAGCGTCGAGAGGCCGGACCCCACCGAGATAGAGGTACCAATGCGGAGCACCGGTAGGAGTTGGACGAGAGACTGCCAAAACTGAGATCCGCCCGATTTCTGGCAGAAGGCAAGGGGTTGACCACGCAGGTATTTACTCCGGATAATGTCCAGCCAGAGGCCACCCTGACCCTGCGCGATACGCCAAAGCCACCGGGAGAGAAGGGCGATATTCATCCGTTTAGAGCACATGATGCCTAATCCACCCTGCCCACGGGCTTGCAGATGTCCGCCGGTGACCATGTGATACTTGCTGCCTTCTGATCGCCATGACCAAAGAGAATCGGGACTGAATCTTGGCGATCTCCTTATGGAGAGATTCATGGAGGCTGTAGAAGCTCATAAGAAACAAGAGGAGGCTGGATAGGGATGAGTTGAGAAGGATAGTCCGGCCGCCTTAGAGAGCCACCTCCTGCCGGGGCTCGTGATCTGGTCCGGAGCTTGGTCATGGAGGGGCGCAAGTCAGCGACAGAGAGACGCGAGTCACTAATGGGCGCCCCAGATAGGTAGTGGGGAAAGAGCCAGCGGTAATTAAGCCGGTTGGCAATGGCCACCGACTCGAGGGGAGTACCCCATCACCATAACGCCACTCTTATCGGTTGATCTTGAGGCCCGACATCTGTTGGAAGCAGAGAAGGAGGAACTTGAGGTTGGTGATGTCCAACTCCGAGCCTTCACCATGATGATCGTGGTCGTCAAAGATATTGGAGGATGGAGATCCCGAGCCCCAGAGAGGTGGGGGTAATCCCGGATGTGGCCAGCTTCGCCTTATCCGAATGGCGCCAAAGCGCCAACGACCATATTGAAGAAGAACGGAGAGAAGCGCCGCTTGGCTTAACCCCACATAGGGTAGGGAAGAAGGGGCCGATCTCGCGCTGATATTGACCGCCGCAGGCGACCGCAAGAGACCATTTGCATGACTCTTGTGATCCACGGTCGTCAAGCCTTCCGAAGAAGGACTTCCCTAAGGAAGGGCCAGCTAACCGTATCATAGGCCTTATGGAAATCAATCTTGAGCAAGACTACCTTCAGCGCTATTGGCCCGGACCTCATGAAGGACCTCATGAAGCACCAGGACACCATCCAGGATATGACGGCCCTTAATGAAGGCTGACTGGTTAGGGTGGGTAATCCGATCCGCAAGCAGGGTCACCCTATTGGCGAACCCTTGGCCAAGATCCGAAGATCACGCACGACCGTGATCGGGCGGAATGGCGAATGTCGATCGCCCTGTGGACCTTGGGGATGAGGGAGATGGTCCCGTAGTTGAGGCGACTAAGGTCAATAGAACCCACAAAGAACTCATCAAAGATGGCCATGACCTCTGGTTTAATCACGCCCGGAAGGTGCGGAAGAAAATGACCGGGAGACCGTCCGGCCCGGAGCAGCAGGAGGAGTTCATCCCTTGATGGCCTCCCTGCACCTCCTGCTCGAGAAGGGAGCCGCCAGAATGCGTTTCTGCGTCGAGAGACTAGTTGGGCGCCGCCCAACAATCCGAGCAAGGAGATGCCGCCCGAGTAGCGGGAGAGAAGAGGGACGATAGAAACCGTCGACATGGGAGCGAATGTCGCGGGGATCCTGAAGGAGGGCTGCCCCATCCCACGTGCGGGGATGGTGTTGCGTCTCTGGCGACCGCTGGCGATCGCTCGAAGTAAGCCGTATTCGCATCACCCTTTAGGACCCAACGCTGCGCGCCCCGAAGGCACCAAAAGGCTTCCTCGTCGGTGTAAATCACAGAGAGCTGGTCTTCGAGATCATAGCGGGAAAGCCACCTCCGGGAGAAGCCCACCGCCGCCCGCAAGTCAAGCTACCGATCGCGGTGAGTAGCGCCTTCTACGCTCTCGGCGTCACGGCCCAGGTTGGCCCCCCAGCCCTTCATAAATTGCCGGCCACGCTTCGCACAGAAGTGCCATGTGTCAATAGCAGAAGGGGGACGAGGGTGGGGGTGGGCCCGAGCCGCAATCCACCGAAGACATACGGCGTCGGTAAACCCAGCCTGGGAGAGCCAGAAGGTCTCAAAGCGAAACCGAGGTGGGGTCATGGACGCCGCCGTCCGCGGAGGAAAGGAGCACGGGGACGTGATCCGAGCCAATCCGGTGATGGCGCGGAGGGAAGCTAGAGGGCACCGGAGGTCCCAGTCTGGGGAAACTAGGACCCTGTCCAGGACGGACAGGGTCGGGGAGGCCTGACGGTTGGTCCAAGTAAATCGGGCCCCAACCCGATCGATCTCCGGAGGGCGAGGTCGGCAATGAAGTCGTTAAACATGTCCATCCGGCAAAGCAGACATTGCCATTGTTCTTGTCCTCCGAACGCGCAGTAGGTTGAAGTCGCCCCGACCACCACGGGAGGGAAGCGCCGAGATTTTCGGTGGAGCTCCTCCAAGAAGGAGGCCGATCTACTATGATCCGCCGCCCATAGACAATGATGATCTCCCACTTGAAGTTGAGCGACCTCTCGAACAGCTCCATGCCGACGAAGAATTCGCCCGATCCATGCTACTCACCTCAAAGGTGGCATCCTTCACACCTAAAAGGATGCCACCCGAGTGGCCCAGGCCCCACTAGAAGGGAGCCATTACACGCAAATAGGTGAGAGCTCAGCCGATCAAGCTCGTGGAGAGCAAACTCGCGACGATGGTCTCTTGCACCGCCACGATGTCGATGTGCTCATCACGCATATATTCCACTAATCGGGCGGCGACGGCCATCATGACCAAGCCGGATGTTCTAGAAGAGGGCCCGCATTAAGGGGCCATTGGGGGGCTGCTTGACCCCAGAACTCAGGAAGCGCTAAGCGCCGAAGAACCGCCAGATGGGAGCGGTGCGACCCGAATCTCCTGCACGGCCACCAATGGAGGGGGGGGGCGATGACGGCAAAGGAGGAGAGGGAGGTCCCCACCGAGAGGCGGGTGGGGAACCAGGAGGCCGCCTGGCCTCCATGAAGCTTCCCATCGAGGACCTCACGGGCCCGATGGCCGCGATCTGGCAAGAGGGGGCCAACTTCCCGCGGAAAATGATCATGAGTCGGAGGCCACTTTGGCTAGGTGACCCAGGGAGCAGACTCAAGCGAGAAAGAACAAGACGGGCGTAGGGGGAATGGAGGGCGACTGCCTGTGTTACGGGCGGCAGCACGGAGCTCCGCCCGCTCGGGATGGGCAACGCTGGCTGCCTCGGGATGGGCCGATCCAGCCGAGCACTCCGGCGGGAGGCCACCACCGGGAGGAGGCCGACCGACCGCGACGGGAGTAGGCGGCGGACCGAGGAGGGGAGGCTGGGCCGCCATCGGGTGATGATCCGGCCGCCCCACCCCAGAGATCTTGGAGGAGATGGCGGCAGACCCGGCAAAGATAGTCGAGGAAGAGCTGGGCCGTGGGAGCAGGATCAGCCGGGGAGGGACGGCGCATGGGGCCGGAGAGACTGCCTCGTGGCAGCCATGGAGACGCCGGGCCGGAGGTGCATCCGCTGCGGGAGGAGATGGCGACGGGAGGCGGCCGAGCGGGGGACCACCACAGGAGGCGTCCCCCCATCTGCGGCCGCTGCCGAAGAGTCGGAGAGCAGGTCGCGGGGCAGGCCCACCGGGTCTAGCGCCGGTGGCGGAGACGAGGCGCACTAGTAGAAAAAGGGTCAAACGTGAAGCACATTAGTGCCGGTTTGTATAAGAGCCGCACAAATGTATACATTAGTGCCGGTTCCAACGGCTAGCCTTTAGCACCGTTCGTGGCTAATTTAGCACCGGTTCGTGCCACGAACCGGTAATAATGAGGGTGGTGGCAGGATGTTGTCGGTCTGGGCCCCTCCAAGATTTTAGTACCGGTTCGTGCCACGAACCGGTACTATAGGTCCTCCTGCATATAAACCCTTCGCCCAGCTCGCTCGTTCTTCCCCTTTCCCTTCTCCTCTCCTCTCTGTTCTTCCTCTTCTCCCTCGAGCTCATTACACATTTTGCCCAAAATTTGTCAAGATTTGAAGGCCCCATCCATTCAAGTGATCACAAAGGTTAGCAACTTTGTCCTTTCATCTCTCATTGTCAGATTAGCTCTTGCATTGGTTCATATAGTTATTAATTTGTGAGTTTAGTAATTTGGGAGGAAATATATATATGTGCTAGTATTTGATTTATATGCAATTTGAGGTCAAAATAACACTTAGTTTGCATATGTAGGTGTGGTTTACTTAGTGCCTTCTAAATCTCTGTCAGAATTCACCGCCGATCGCCCGCACTGTCCCTGTCGCCGGCACCACCTTGTGGTGAGCCTCTTGCTCATGAAATTTTATATAAAAATTGATGTTTTGTGATTTGGATATATAGTTACTCGATAATAATTATCTTACCCAGACGTTGTTTGTTATACATAGTGCCATGGTTTTGATATCCGCCCCGCCGGCCCTCGCCCTTGTTATGATTCGGATGTGGTATATTCTCTTTAAAACTATTTGTTGCATTTCGTGTTTATGACAAATTATGCCCATCAAGTTGACATAGATATTTTTATCTAGGAGGTATGTGAACTGAAATTCCAATCGACCCTATTGTCGAGAGGTTAAATTTAGTTGAAAGAGAAAACGAGTACTTGAAAGAAAATTGAAAAGAATTGAGGGGAGAAGATGGAATTGAGTTGAATGTTGCCGATGTCGCCGATGATCACAAGATCAAGATGGAGAAAATGCGCTTGAAGATTAGAAAGATTAGAAAATATGCCATCAATAGTGAGGCTTGGTATCATTATGCTGTTGGATCAATTGTTACCTTAGTTGCGATCTTGATCGCATTTGTTGTTGCATTTAAATGCTTTAGCTAGAGAGTTATTTGTTTGTTGCATTTAAGTGTTGTATGAACTTTATGTATGAACTTGTATTAATTTGGTCTATTCGTGTTGTGTAATGAAGATGAGCCGCAATGGATGTACGATGACCGATGCTCTCCCAGTTCGTTGAGGGCATGCATACTTTTTCGCTTATGGCTGAGGCAAACAAGCGGGCGGATGGTTTTATGCCTTGTCCATGTGCTGGCTGTAAGAATGATCGCAATTACTCTACGCCAAGAACCATTCACGCCCACCTGTTTGAGTCCGGTTTCATGCCCCACTATAATGTTTGGACCAAGCACGGAGAAAGAGGGGTTATGATGGAAGACAATGAAGAAGAAGAGGACGACGACAGCTATCCCGCCATGGGTTCCCTGAATACGATGATACAACAATGGGGAAGAAGCTGAGCCGGTAATGCGGAAGAAGCTGGGCCGACAATGCGGGAAGAAGCTGAAGAAGAGGCATCAGATGAGCCCGTTGATGATCTAGGTCGGGCCATTGCTGATGCAAAGAGAAACTGCGCAAGTGATTTGGAGAAGAAGAAGTTGCAGCGCATGTTAGAAGATCACAAAAAAAAGCTAGGCACCACACTGGAATTGCTGCAATGGAAGGCAGAGAATGGTGTATCTGACAAGGGATTTGGAAATTTGCTGGTAATGATAAAGGATATGCTTCTAAAGGACAACGAATTGCCCGAGAGTACTGAAGCTAAAGAAGGCTGTCTGCCTCTAGGGTTAGAGGTGCGAAGATACATGCATGCCCTAATGATTGCATCCTCTACCACGGTGAGTACGAGGATTTGAACGCTGCCGGTATGTGGTGCATTGCGCTATAAGATCAGCCGCGATGAGCATGGTGATGTCGAGGGCGAGCGCCCAGAAGAAGATTCTGCCAAGGTGATGTGGTATTCTCCTATAATACCACGGTTGAAACGCTTTGTTCCAAAACAAAGAGCATGCCAAGGCGATGCGATGGCACGAGAAGACCGTAAGAAAGACGGAAAGTTGAGAGTACCAATGACGGGTCGCAGTGGAGAAAAATTGAAAGAAAGTACGGAAGGAGTTTGCAGATGACGCAAGGAGCGTATGGTTTGGTCTAAGCGCAGATGGCATTAATCCTTTTGGGGAGCAGAGCAGCAACCATAGCACCTGGCCTGTGACTCTATGTTTGTATAACCTTCCTCCTTGGTTGTGCATGAAGCGGAAGTTCATTATGATGCGGTGCTCATCCAAGGCCCTAAGAAACCTGGCAACGACATTGATGTGTACCTAAGGCCATTAGTTGAAGAACTCTTACAACTGTGGAATGGAACAGTGTACGTCGCGGGATGAGCACATGGGGAAGAATTTGACCTAAAGGCGTTGCTGTTCGTGACCAACAATGATTGGCCTGCTCTCAAGAACCTTTCGTGACGGACAAACAAGGGATACCGCGGATGCACGCACCGTTTGGATGATACCGACAATATATATTTGAATAGTTGTATGAAGAATGTGTACCAGGACATCGCCGATTTCTTCCGAGCAGGCATCCCGTGAAGAAAGAAAGGCAAGCATTTCAAAGGTGAGGCGGATCACCGGACGAAGCCTCGCCACCGCATCGGTGCTGATGTACATGATATGGTCAAGGATTTGAAGGTGATATATGGAAAGGTCCTGGCGGACAACCTGTTCCAAAGGACGCCGACGGACGCGCACTCCATGTGGAAGAAGAAATCTATATTTTGGGATCTGCCATATTGGAAAGACCTAGAGGTCCGCTCCGCAATCGACGTGATGCACGTGACGAAGAATCTTTGCGTGACCCTGCTTGGCTTCTTGGGCGTGTATGGGAAGACAAAAGATACACCTGAGGCACGGGAGGACCAGCAACGTATGCACGGAGAAGACGACATATATCGTGGTCATGCAAGCTATGCTTACCAAAGAAGAGAAGGAAATCTTCTTTGAATGCCTGCTCAAGATTAAGGTACCGTCTCGCTTTCGTCGAATATAAAGGAATAATAAACATGGCAGAGAAAAAGTTCCGAACCTAAAGTCTCATGACTGCCACGTGATTATGACGCAATCGCTTCCATTTGCATTGAGGGGCTTCTACCGAAAACGCTCGATTAGCCATTGTGAAGCTATGTGCATTTCTCAATGCAATCTCTCGTAAGGTAATCGCCCGAAATCATACCAAGGTTACGTAATGGTTTGGTGCAATGTCTTGTCAGGTTTGAGTTGGTGTTCCCACCATCCTTCTTCAACATCATGACGCACGCCCTAGTTCACCTATGCGAAGAGATTAACGTTTTGGGTCCTGTATTTCTACACAATATGTTCCCTTTGAGAGGTTCATGGGAGTCTTAAAGAAATATGTTCATAACCGTGCTAGGCCGAAGGAAGCATCTCCAAGGGCCATCAAAATGAGGAGGTCATTGAGTTTTGTATTGACTTTATTCCTGACCTTAAGCCGATTGGTGTTCCTGAATCATGCATAAGGGCAGACTCGATGGAAAAGGCACGCTAGGAGGAACAAATAATATGTATGGACGGACATTCTCTCACCGAAGCGCACTACACAGTTCTACAGAATTCTGCCTTGGTGGCTCCGTATATGGATGAACACAAGAATTTGCTACGCCCAAACACCCGGAGCGGTCTCGATGACTGGATTACACGTGAACAAACCAGGAGTTTCGCCACTGGTTGCGCATATCGCCATGCATGACACCTCTATTGAAGATGACCTGTACTTGCTGTCCCAGTTACCATCTTGAATATAATGACTTTCAAAGGGTACGAGATAAATGGTAATACATTTTACACGATCGCCCAAGATAAGAAGAGCACCAACCAAAACAGTGGTGTCCGCTGATGCAGAAACCAAGACGGAAATGAAACATATTATGGTTATATACAGGACATATGGGAACTTGACTATCGACGTGGTTTAAAGGTCCCTTTGTTTCGGTGCAAATGGGTCAATATGACACGAGGCGGGGTAACGGAAGACCCGCGAAGACGGAATGACAACAAGGATCTCAACAATCTTGCGATGCAGATTTAACCATTCGTCCTAGCCAATGATGTGGCACAGGTTTTCTATGTGAAGGACATGTCTACCAAGCCAAGAAAAAGAAAAGATAAGGAAGCGAATGCATCGTACGATGAGACAAAGAGGCACATAGTTCTTTCCGGGAAGAGAAACATCGTGGGAGTGGATGACAAGATGACAAGTCGAAGATTATGAAAAGTTTGATGAAATTTCTCCATTCACAGTGAATATTGACCCGAGCATCCCGTTAAATGATGAAGATTTTCCATGGTTACAGCGCAAAGGGACACACGCGAAGAAAAAGTTTCACACCCAAAGATCTGGGATGTGATCGGCTTCACTATCATCACTTTCTTCCGTGTTTCACACCCGAGGGGAATCTCTGTAATAGTTAGGGTAGTTATGTGTTTTGGCATTTGAAACGCGAAGAAATTTTATGTGCAAACAAATTCTTTCATGCCTTCACTGATTTTTAAAGTTAAATTATTCACAAACTAGTGATTCACACTAATTTCAAATAATTCAAAATTTAAACTATTCAAATTTGAAAACTACGGGCACTAACAGAATGTTTGTAATTTTTGTACCTAAAGCAAAAATATTCACAAAGAAACTCTAAATACACAAAAAAAAACAACAAAAAAATAAATAAAGCAAAAAAAAAGCCCGCCTGCTAGGCCGTAGCGGCCTGCATAGGACTAGAAACCCAACCTGTGTTGGGCCAGGATGCAGGCCCGCAAAGGCCAAGTGGGCCAACAGGCAGCAAAGAACACGAGGCCCAGTGGGCCTGCTTTTGAGAGGAGCTCGAGAGAGCGATCGCACGGGGTTTATAAACCAGTGCGGTCGCTCTCGGCTAGCGAGGTGGGACTAAACTTGCCGCACCGCACTCTGCGCGCTGGCAAGACACCCTTTAGTACCGGTGGTGGCACAAACCGGTATTAGGGGGCTTTTAGTACCGGTTTGTGCCACCACCCGGTACTAAAGGGTGTCGCTTCCGCTGCTTGGCTGGCAAAATAGATTTTAGTACCGTTGGTGGCTCCAACCGTACTAAAGGTGCCTTCTATATATACAACACTTGAAAAATTTCATTCTTCCTCTGTTTTTTCCTCTGCTTCCCCATTGAACCGCTTCGCCCGATCGATCGACGCCGTCACCGACCCGTCGCCGTCGCCGCCCCGCCCCCGTCGCTGCCCCGTCCCGTCCCGTCGCCGCCCTCGCCTCCGTCGCCGCCCCTCGTCCTCGTCGCCGCCCTCGTCCCGTCGCCGCCTGGCCTTCCCTTCCCGTCGCGCCGTCCCTGCGTCGCCGCTTGCAGCGTCACGCCCGCCCGTCGCTGCCCCGCCGTCGCCCGCCGCCGCCGTCGCCCATTGTGAGCTCTCCCCTCTAACCCTCCTCGCTCGCCCGGCGGCCACCATGGGCCGCCCTGTTGGGGAACGAGTAATTTCAAAAATTTCCTACGCACACGCAAGACCATGGTGATGGCATAGCAACGAGAGGGAGAGTGTCGTCCCACGCTCGTGAGACCGAAGCGAAGCGTTATAACAACGCGGTTGATGTAGTCGACGCCTTCACGATCCGACCGATCCAAGCACCGAACATACGGCACCTCCGAAGTTCTGCACACGCTCAGCTCGATGACGATCCCGGACCGATCCAGCAAAGTGTCGGGATGAGTTCCACAAGACGACGGCGCAGGACGATGATGATGCTCCACCGACGCAGGGCTTCGCCTAAGCTCCATGACGATATGACTTCTCCGCGCAGGGCTTCGCTAAGCTCCGCGACGATATGACCAAGTGGAATATGGTGGAGGGGGCACCGCACACGGCTAAGGAAAGATCCGAGATCAACTTGTGTGTCATGGGGTGCCCCCTGCCTCAGATATAAAGGAGCAAGGAGGAGGTGGCGGCCTAGGAGGGGGCGACAGGGGGGAGTCCTACTCCCACCGAGTAGGACTCCTCCTTTCCTAGTAGGAGTAGGAGAGAAGGAAGGGAAGGGACGAGGGTGCGGCCCTCCCCTAGTCCATTCGGACTAGGCCTTGGGGCGCGGCCTGCCCTAGGCAGCCCCTCTCTTTCTGCAGGCCCAATAAGGCCCAATACTTCTCCCCGCGAATTCCGTAACTCTCCCAGATTCAAAAATACCAATCATTCGAACCTTTCCAACTCAGAATATAGTCGTCCAATATATCAATCTTTACGTCTCGACCATTTCGAGACTCTCGTCATATCCCCGATCTCATCCGGACTCGAACTCCTTGGTACATCAAAAATCATAAACTCATAATATAACATCATCGAAACCTTGCGTGCGGACCCTACGGGTTCGAGAACTATGTAGACATGACCTAGAACTATTCTCGGTCAATAACCAATAGCGGAACCTGGATGCCCATATTGGCTCCTACATATTCTACGAAGATCTTTATCGGTCAAACCGCATAACAACATACGTTGTTCCTTTGTCATCGGTATGTTACTTGCCCGAGATTTGATCGTCGGTATCCAATACCTAGTTCAATCTCGCATCGCAAGTCTCTTTACTCGTTACGTAATGCATCATTCCGTAACTAACTCATTAGCTACATTGCTTGCAAGGCTTATAGTGATGTGCATTACCGAGAGGGCCCAGAGATACCTCTCCGACAATCGGAGTGACAAAACCTAATCTCAAATACGCCAACCCAACATGTACCTTTGGAGACACCTGTAGTACTCCTTTATAATCACCCGATTACGTTGTGACGCTTGGTAGCACCAAAGTGTTCCTCCGTAAACGGAGTTGCATAATCTCATAGTTACAGGAACATGTATAAGTCATGAAGAAAGCAATAGCAACATACTAAACGATCAAGTGCTAGGCTAACGGAATGGGTCATGTCAATCAGATCATTCTCCTAATGATGTGATCCCGTTAATCAAATGACAACTCATGTCTATGGTTAGGAAACATAACCATCTTTGATTAACGAGCTAGTCAAGTAGAGGCATACTAGTGACACTCTGTTTGTCTATGTATTCACACATGTATTATGTTTCCGGTTAATACAATTCTAGCATGAATAATAAACATTTATCATGATATAAGGAAATAAATAATAACTTTATTATTGCCTCTAGGGCATATTTCCTTCAGTCTCCCACTTGCACTAGAGTCAATAATCTAGTTCACATCGCCATGTGATTTAACATCAATAGTTCACATCTATATGTGGTTAACACCCATAGTTCACATCGACATGTGACCAACACCCAAAGGGTTTACTAGAGTCAATAATCTAGTTCACATCGCTATGTGATTAACACCCAAAGAGTACTAAGGTATGATCATGTTTTGCTTGTGAGAGAAGCTTAGTCAACGGTCTCATCACATTGAGCCGTATGTATTTTGCAAATATTCTATGTCTACAATGCTCGCACGGAGCTACTCTAGCTAATTGCTCCCACTTTCAATATGTATCCAGATTGAGACTTAGAGTCATCTGGATCAGTGTAAAACTTGCATCGATGTAACTCTTTACGACGGGCTCTTTTATCACCTCCATAATCGAGAAATATTTCCTTAGTCCTCACTAAGGATGTTCTTGACCAATGTCCAGTGATCTACTCCTAGATCACTATTGTACTCCCTTGCCAAATTCAGAGCAAGGTATATAATAGGTCTGGTACATAGCATAGCATACTTTATAGAACCTATGACTGAGGCATAGGGAATGACTTTCATTCTCTTTTCTATTTTCTGCCGTGGTCGGGATTTGAGTCTTACTCAATTTCACACCTTTGCAACACAGGCAAGAACTCTTTCTTTGACTGTTCCATTTTGAACTACTTCAAAATCTTGTCAAGGTATGTATTCATTGAAAAACTTATCAAGCGTCTTGATCTATCTCTATAGATCTTGATGCTCAATATGTAAGCAGCTTCACCGAGGTCTTTCTTTGAAAAACTCCTTTCAAACACTCCTTTATGCTTTGCAGAATAATTCTACATTATTTCCGATCAACAATATGTCATTCACATATACTTATCAGAAATGCTGTAGTGCTCCCACTCACTTTCTTGTAAATACAGGCTTCTCCAAAAGTCTGTATAAAACCATATGCTTTGATCAAATCATGAAGCATATATTCCAACTCCGAGATGCTTGCACCAGTCCATAGATGGATCATTGGAGCTTGCACATTTTGTTAGCATCTTTAGGATTGACAAAACCTTCTGGTTGCATCATATACAACTCTTCTTTAATAAATCCATTAAAGAATGTAGTTTTGACATCCATTTGCCAGATTTCATAAAATGTGGCAATTGCTAACATGATTCGGATAGACTTAAGCATCGTTACGAGTGAGAAAATCTCATTGTATTCAACACCTTGAACTTGTAGAAAACCTTTTGCAACAAGTCGAGCTTTGTAGATAGTAACACTACTATCGGTGTCCATCTTCCTCTTGAAGATCCATTTATTTAACATGGCTTGCTGATCATCGAGCAAGTCAATCAAAGTCCATACTTTGTTCTCATACATGGATCCTATCTCAGATTTCATGGCCTCAAGCCATTTCGCATGAATCTGGGCTCATCATCGCTTCCTCATAGTTCGTAGGTTCATCATGGTCTAGTAACATGACTTCCGAACATGATTACCGTACCACTCTGTGCGGATCTTACTCTCGAAGACCTACGAGGTTTGGTAGCAACTTGATCTGAAGTTTCATGATCATCATCATTAACTTCCTCACTAATTGGTGTAGGAATCATCGAACTGATTTCTGTGATGAACTACTTTCCAATAAGGAGAAGGTACAATTACCTCATCAAGTTCTACTTTCCTCCCACTCACTTCTTTCGAGAGAAACTTCTTCTCTAGAAAGGATCCATCTTAGCAACGAAAAACTTGCCTTCGGATCTGTGATAGAAGGTGTACCCAATAGTTACCTTTGGGTATTCTATGAAGACGACTTTTCCGATTTGGGTTCGAGCTTATCGGTGAAAACTTTTTCACATAAGCATCACAACTCCAAACTTTAAGAAACGACAGCTTAGGTTTCTTGTTAAACCATAGTTCATACGGTGTCATCTCAACGGATTTAGATGGTGCCCTATTAAACGTGAATGCAGCTGTCTCTAATGCATAACCCCAAAACGATAGTGGTAAATCGATAAGAGACATCATAGATCGCACCATATCAAATAAAGTGCGGTTATGACGCTCGGACACACCATTACGTTATGGTGTTCCATGTGGCGTGAGCTGTGAAACTATTCCACATTGTTTTAATGAAGGCCAAACTCGAACTCAAATATTTTTCCTCCACGATCATATCGTAGAAACTTTATTTTCTTGTTACGATGATTCTTCACTTCACTCTGAAATTCTTTGAACTTTTCAAATGTTTCAGACTTGTGTTTCATCAAGTAGATATACCCATATCTGCTCAAATCATCTTGTGAAGGTCGAAAATAACGATACTTGCCACGAGCATCAACACTCATTGGATCGCATACATCGGTATGTATTATTTCCAATAAGTCAGTAGCTTGTTCCATTGTTCCGAGAACGGAGTTTTAGTCATCTTGCCCAAAAGGCACGGTTCGCAAGCATCAAATGATTCATAATCAAGTGATTCCAAAATCCATCAAGATGGAGTTTCTTCATGCGCTTTACACCAATATGACCTAAACGGCAGTGCCACAAATAAGTTGCACTATCATTATTAACTTTGCATCTTTTGGTTTCAATATTATGAATATGTGTATCACACGATCGAGATCCAACAAACCATTTTCATTGGGTGTATGACCATAGAAGGTTTTATTCATGTAAACAGAACAATAATTATTCTCTAACTTACATGAATAACCGATTGCAATAAACATGATCAAATCATATCCATGCTCAATGCAAACGCCAAATAACATTTATTTAGGTTCAACACTAATCCCGATAGTATAGGAGTGTGCGATGATGATCATATCAATCTTGAACTACTTCCAACACTCATCGTTACTTCCCTTCAACTAGTTTACATTTATTTGTAACTCCTGTTTGAGTTACTAATCTTAGCAACCGAACAAGTATTAAATACTCGGGGCTACTATAAACACTAATCTCGATAGTATAGGAGTGTGGGATGATGATCATATCAATCTTGGAACTACTTCCAACACTCATCGTCACTTCCCTTCAACTAGTCTCTGCTTATTCAGAACTCCCATTTCGAAGTTACTAATCTTAGCAACCGAACAAGTATCAAATACTCAGGGCTACTATAAACACTAGTAAAGCACACATCAATAACCTGTATATCAAATATACCCTTGTTCACTTTGCCATCCTTCTTATCCACCAAATATTTGGGGTATTTCCGTTTCCAGTGACCATTTCCTATGCAGTGTAAGTACTCAGTCTCAGGCTTAGGTCTAGACTTGGGCTTCTTCACTCGAGCAGCAACTTGCTTGCCGCTCCTTTTGAAGTTCCCTTCTTCCCTTTGCCATTTTCCTTGAGACTAGTGGTCTTGTCAACCATCAACACTTGATGTTTTTCTTGATTTCTACCTTCGACGATTTTAGCATCGCGAAGAGCTCGAGAATCTTTTTCGTCATCCCTTGCATACTATAGTTCATCACGAAGTTCTACTAACTTAGTGATGGTGACTAGAGAATTCTGTCAATCACTATCTTATCTGGAAGATTAACTCCCACTTGATTCAAGCGATTGAAGTACCTGCATAATCTGAGCACATGCTCACTAGTTGAGCGATTCTCCTCCATCTTTTAGCTATAGAACTTGTTGGAGACTTCATATCTCTCAACTCGGTATTTGCTTGAAATATTAACTTCAATTCCTGGAACATCTCATATGGTCCATGACGCTCAAAACGCCTTTGAAGTCCCGATTCTAAGCCGTTAAGCATGGTGCACTAAACTATCAAGTAGTCATCATATTGAGCTAGCCAAACGCTCATAACGTCAGATCCGCTCATATTGAGCTAGCCAAACGCTCATAACGTCGATCTGCTCCTGCAATAGGTCTGTCACCTAGCGGTGCATTAAGGACATAATTCTTCTGCGCAGCAATGAGGATAAACCTCAGATCACGGATCCAATCCGCATCATTGCTACTAACATCTTTCAATACAATTTTCTCTAGGAACACATATAAAAACATAGGGAAGCAACAACGCGAGCTATTGATCTACAACATAATTTGCAAAATACTACCAGGACTAAGTTCATGATAAATTAAAGTTCAATTAATCATATTACTTAAGAACTCCCACTTAGATAGACATCTCTCTAGTCATCTAAGTGATTACGTGATCCAAATCAACTAAACCATGTCCGATCATCACGTGAGATGGAGTAGTTTCAATGGTGAACATCACTATGTTGATCATATCTACTATATGATTCACGTTCGACCTTCGGTCTCCGTGTTCCGAGGCCATATCTGTTATATGCTAGGCTCCTCAAGTTTAACCTGAGTATTCGCGTGTGCAACTGTTTTGCACCCGTTGTATTTGAACGAGAGCCTATCACACCCGATCATCACGTGGTGTCTCAAAGACGAAGAACTTTCGCAACGGTGCATACTCGGGAGAACACTTCTTGATAATTTTAGTGAGAGATCATCTTATAATGCTACCGCCAATCAAAGCAAGATAAGATGCATAAAGGATAAACATCACATGCAATCAATATAAGTGATATGATATGGCCATCATCATCTTGTGCTTGTGATCTCCATCTCCAAGCACCGTCATGATCACCATCGCCACCGGCGCGACACCTTGATCTCCATCGTAGCATCGTTGTCGCCTCGCCAACTATTGCTTCTACGACTATCGCTACCGCTTAGTGATAAAGTAAAGCAATTACATGGCGCTTTGCATTTCATACAATAAAGCGACAACCATATGGCTCCAGCCAGTTGCCGATAACTCGTTACAAAACATGATCATCTCATACAATAAAATATAGCATCACGCCTTGACCATATCACATCACAACATGCCCTGCAAAAACAAGTTAGACGCCCTCTACTTTGTTGTTGCAAGTTTTACGTGGCTGCTACGGGCTGAGCAAGAACCAATCTTACCTACGCATCAAAACCACAACGATAGTTTGTCAAATAGACTGCGTTTTAACCTTCTCAAGGACCGGCGTAGCCACACTCGGTTCAACTAAAGTGAGAGAGACAGACACCCGCCAGTCACCTTTAAGCAACGAGTGCTCGTGAGCGGTGAAACCAGTCTCGCGAAGCGCACGCGTAATGTCGGTCCGGCCGCTTCATCTCACAATACCGCTGAACCAAAGTATGACATGCTGGTAGGCAGTATGACTTATATCGCCCACAACTCACTTGTGTTCTACTCGTGCAAAACATCAACCATAAAACCAGGCTCGGATGCCCTTTGTTGGGGAACGAGTAATTTCAAAAAATTCCTACGCACACGCAAGACCATGGTGATGGCATAGCAACGAGAGGGAGAGGTCTGTCCACGCACTCGTGAGACCGAAAGCGAAGCGTTATAACAACGCTGTTGATGTAGTCGACGCCTTCACGATCCGACCGATCCAAGCACCGAACATACGGCACCTCCGAGTTCTGCACACGCTCAGCTCGATGACGATCCCGGACTCGATCCAGCAAAGTGTCGGGATGAGTTCCACAAGACGACGGCGCAGGACGATGATGATGCTCCACCGACGCAGGGCTTCGCCTAAGCTCCGCGACGATATGACTTCTCCGCGCAGGGCTTCGCTTAAGCTCCGCGACGATATGACCGAAGTGGAATATGGTGGAGGGGGCACCGCACACGGCTAAGGAACGATCCGTAGATCAACTTGTGTGTCATGGGGTGCCCCTGCCCCGTATATAAAGGAGCAAGGGAGGAGGTGGCCGCCTAGGAGGCGCGCCATTGGGGGGAGTCCTACTCCCACCGGGAGTAGGACTCCTCCTTTCCTAGTAGGAGTAGGAGAGAAGGAAGGAAGGGAAGAAGGTGCGGCCCTCCCCTAGTCCACCCGGACTAGGCCTTGGGGCGCGCCTGCCCTAGGCAGCCCCTCTCTCTCTCCCAGGGCCCAATAAGGCCCAATACTTCTCCCGGCGAATTCCCGTAACTCTCCCAGACTCAAAATACCAATCATTCGAACCTTTCCGAACTCCGAATATAGTCGTCCAATATATCGATCTTTACGCCTCGACCATTTCGAGACTCCTCGTCATGTCCCTGATCTCATCCGGGACTCAACTCCTTCGGTACATCAAAACTCATAAACTCATAATATAATCGCCATCGAAACCTTAAGCGTGCGGACCCTACGGGTTCGAGAACTATGTAGACATGACCTAGAACTATTCTCGGTCAATAACCAATAGCGGAACCTGGATGCCCATATTGGCTCCTACATATTCTACGAAGATCTTTATCGGTCAAACCGCATAACAACATACGTTGTTCCTTTTGTCATCGGTATGTTACTTGCCCGAGATTTGATCGTCGGTATCCAATACCTAGTTCAATCTCGCTATCGCAAGTCTCTTTACTCGCTACGTAATGCATCATTCCGTAACTAACTCATTAGCTACATTGCTTGCAAGGCTTATAGTGATGTGCATTACCGAGAGGGCCCAGAGATACCTCTCCGACAATCGGAGTGACAAAACCTAATCTCAAATACGCCAACCCAACATGTACCTTTGGAGACACCTGTAGTACTCCTTTATAATCACCCAGTTACGTTGTGACGCTTGGTAGCACCCAAAGTGTTCCTCCGGTAAACGGGAGTTGCATAATCTCATAGTTACAGGAACATGTATAAGTCATGAAGAAAGCAATAGCAACATACTAAACGATCAAGTGCTAGGCTAACGGAATGGGTCATGTCAATCAGATCATTCTCCTAATGATGTGATCCCGTTAATCAAATGACAACTCATGTCTATGGTTAGGAAACATAACCATCTTTGATTAACGAGCTAGTCAAGTAGAGGCATACTAGTGACACTCTGTTTGTCTATGTATTCACACATGTATTATGTTTCCGGTTAATACAATTCTAGCATGAATAATAAACATTTATCATGATATAAGGAAATAAATAATAACTTTATTATTGCCTCTAGGGCATATTTCCTTCAGCCCCTCCCCGAGCCCATACACACACACAAGCATGATGAACACACACACACATACACGCATATATTTAATTAGTTTAGATTTTGTATGTTTAATTAGTTTAGATTTTTTAGATTATTGTTTTTTCACTAGTATATATGTATGAATGCATGTTAGATGGATATAATTAGTGTTTAATTAGTATGGAATTTTTTTATATAATGTTGTTTTTCTGTTTTTTAATGGATGTATAGAAATTGTTTTTTATGTTTTAGTGTTAGATGCTTAATTAGTATGAAATAGTATATAGATTTTTGAAATAGTAGAAATGTTATAAATTTTAGTTATCAAAATCCAATCATTAAAAAAATATTATTTTTTGCGGGCATATAGCTAGTATTTGTTATCGACGATGCCCGGCCCGATCCTCGCTGTCGACCCGTCATGACGACGCCTAGCCGCCCATGTCCGGACTGGGCTCGCTGGCTGGCACTGGGAGGTACTGCTGGAGGCGCGCCTCTTGATGAGGAACCCTGCCCGGGTCCCGCTCGACCCTCGATCTCGTTTGGTGGCGTTCGCGTGGGCCAGTCTCGGTCTTGGAGGGACCCGGCCCGCGGAGGAGGTACGTCGCCGTGTCGGGGAGGAGGACGAGCACGCCCATCGCTACATGTTTGCGTTAGAGGGGCAGGTTCTCCAATACCGGCAGTATCTTCAGGATCTCACATCAGCTATGATCCTGTGAGGGTTCCTTCTCTTTGGGTGTCACCGCCCTGCACACGCAGAACCGCGAGTGTCCTAGATTCTTCTGTAGTATTCGATCTTTAATTAGCTAGCTGATGTACTATTCAATATTATATATTATTCGAGACGATGTATTCGAGATTGTATCTATTATTCTAGACAAAGTATTCGAGATTATATCTATTATTCGAGACGATGTAATTTGAATACTAAATTGTTTTATATTTCTTTTGAATTAGTTAAATAAAAGCTATGGCGCACAATACCGACAGAGAGGGAGAACAGACCATGTTCGATATGATACGCGGGCCGATGATAATCAGAATGAAGAAGATTATGACGGTTCAATTTCTAAACAACACCGGAGAGGGTGATATGATATTCGATCGCGACGATCGAATTGATGAAGTCATGAACTACGATTATGACGATGACGAAGAACATGTTGATCCTGAAACAACAAAGACCGCGAGGTATATATATTTATATAAGCAGGTTTCTCGTGATCATCACATGTTTTAAATGACTTGAAGATATATTAACGAATCGATCTTTGTTCTTTCAGCCATCCGGTCGAGCAAATCTTCGTGCAAAAGGACTAAACGAGGCCCGAACAAAAAGTTGAAGGAGGCGAAAGTACAATATCGAGGCGAGTCAGACCTAATGGCGAACCATTAGCGCCTAAGAAGATTGCGGACAAGTTCATTCGCTCGCCATGGAGTTCTTGTGAAGGACCAACTCCGATCTCCCTTCAAGAATGGAGAGGGCCAGCAAAAGACAACGGACAAAAGGCAAAGAGGACGCTGCTCCACGCCCGGATGTTACTTTTGTCGACAAGAATCAAAAAGATCTGCTTTGGGATACTCTCATGGAACATTTCACCCTACCGATCATTTCACGAAGCAGATGTGCAGAAAGTCAAGGACGCTGCTCTTAGGAAGATGGCGGTTGCATTCAAGAACCACAAGAATCGTGAATGGGACAAGTACGTCAAGGAGGAAGGAAGACTCCAGATTCGAGGGAACACTAGAGAACCAACGTGCTCATTGGGACGATTTCGTGAAATTCAAGGATTCAGAATTAGCTAAGGAACGGTCGAGAATAAACAAGAAGAATGCTGAAAAAAGGATAAGTTCCATAAGTGGGGCCAGGTGGCTATCGCGGTGGCAATGCCTAAGTGGGATAAGTCCGAGAAAGAGATGGAGGATGCGGTGCCACTCCGGTTACTAAGAGCTGGCCCCTGTGGTCGGGACTTGGTTCTATGCGCATGGGGGCGTTGGATCCAAGACAGCAATGTTTCGACGAGGGCAAGTCTGAAGGGAGCCGACGATGCGATACTTGTTGCAATAGAAGAGGCACGAACGGGGTGTTCCAGCCCAACAGAGAGAGAACGAGCTTACGCGTGCCACTGGGAAATCCTGAACACCCGGAAGAACACGAGGCAAGGGCGCTATTCCGTGGTATGAGGGTTTTCAGATTGGAACAACGACTACGAACCCGTGCGAGAAAGAAGATTGCGGAGGAGAAGAAGAGGAAGATGGAGGAGGAGCAGAGGAAGGGACTATGAACGCCTTCAAGGACTAGAAGCAAGTCAAGCGGAATTGGCGGTCAAATTTCAGCGGCAGCAGAGCAGATCTACTCACTTAGCCAGCAAAGGGGTCTCAAAGCAGCTGCAGCAGCTAGCGGATGATCCAGCATTGATAGCACCGCCCATCCATGCAGAGAAGCAGCATGGGTTCCGCCTCGACGACGCAATGTTGGGTAGATACCCGTGGATGACATCACGGAGAACACTAGCTGCGAGCTACACGTCAAAATGAAGAACATATCCATGAAGGTGGCGGACGGAGAAGCTTTTCCAGCTACCCCAAAGCAACCTACCATTGCATCCCGATTCCAGAGGGCTATGCTCGTGTCATGGTTGACGAGGTGGTGCAGCCATATTCGGGCTAGAGCTTGACATTCCTAGAGGTGAGGACGAGCGCTTTCTCGGAGACGCCAACCATCGATCATCCTATGGAAAAGGATTGCATCATCTTCAAGGCCACCGACACGCGTCATCGACTCCTCGTCAAGTCCGCCACCGAGTCAGCAGTCTCCCGCTCCTTCAAGTCCACCAAGTCCGCAAAGTGTCAGCCACCTCCTCCAAGTCCGCAAAGTGTCGCCACTCATCCTCCTCCAAGTCCGCCACAGCGCCGACGCCCACCTCCTCCAAGTCCGCACAACCTCAGGCCACTCCTCCTCCAAGTCCGGCACATCTTCAGGCGGCCACTCCTCCTCGTCCAACTCAGCCCCATCAGCCGGCGTCTCCTCCGCCTCAGCAATCGCAGAAGAGACACCCCGCAGCTATGCTGCATAGCAGTATGAGTCGAGGTAGTACAGGAAGTACAGGCGGAGGCAAGCGATATAAATATGGTCCAAGCCTCACGCCTCTTCCGCAGAGGTCTTATGACAGGTCCGAGGAGGAAATCGCAGCCATATCGAAGTCCGAGGTGGAAGCCCATTTTGCACCGAAACCGCCACCGCCGCCAAGGGAGAAAGTGCCTAAGGAAACGATTGACCACTTCATTCATATGGCTCAACCACCAGCTCCCAAGCCTGTTGACACAGACTATGAGCGCCACATCAGGAAGTTAAATCGAGCACGTCTACGTAAGGAGGCGAGCTCGGGATCGAGCAAACAAGAAGCAGCTATCAAAAAATGCGGGAAAACCATTCCCCAGCTGGGAGAATAGGCGGCGCAATCGATCCCCTCGCTTGTTGTGCCAACAACACGTAATAAAGACGCTGCGCCCAATATTATTGTGGGCAAACAGTTTACGTTCTGAGGTGGGCAATGTGGTAATAACGGAGGACCATATAATGCAGGCTGAAGTTCTCAAAATCACTGTTGGACAACTCCTCGAGATCGAGCCCATGCCTGTGCTTAGAGAGGATGAAATAAACGGAAATATGTCCGGGGCCAACCTTTGGTCCATCCGCACAAGGTCAAGAACCTCCCAACGAGAATGTATGAATTGCATCAATGGTACATGAACATTACCAAGATTTCGATCGAGTGTCCTTCATGGTGAATGTCAAGGAGGATCATTACTTCCATGAGAAAGCTTTGTCCATTGAGTATTCTGAACTGTTTCAGTTATACAATCAAGACGCACTCGAAAAATCTATAAATCAGTTGCTATTGTACGTAAGTGATTTCTTTCTGTAATTTAAGTCTCAAGCTAGCTGTATTGATCCTTTTGATCAATCATTACCTGTAATTATCCTCACTATATTCTTTTCGTGGTATTATATGCAGGATGAAGATATATGAAATGAGAAAAGGTGGACGCTTTGGCATCGGGTTCATTGACCCAAACACCGTTAATGAATACACATGGAATATAAATGCACATCATCAAAAGGCCGTAGAGGACAACATGCTAGAGTTCTTGAAGCGCCTCAAATACAATGAAGATATACTACTTCCTTACAACTTCCAAAGTGAGTCACACTGTCTTGTACTACAAATTCTCTGTTTTTGCCTACTAGCTAGCTACATGTTTTGCTTTACATATGCCCGCTTAATTAAGACATGCAAACGTGTGTGCAAGCAGATTTCACTGGGTCTTGTGTATCATTAAAGTTGACGCCGAACAGTTGAAATCTGGACTCACTACTCAAAGAAAAACTGACTATAACATCTTGTTTGGGATAGTCAACAGGTAATTTCAATCATTATTAACTATATATCTCGCCTATTTAGTTCGCTATTTTTCATGATATGAACTATATTTAATAACCCTTTATTCATTTTCATTGTCGGCGGCAGGGCTTGGGCAAGGTTCATCAGCGTCACGGAAGGCGAATGGAAACAAAAGCTTAAATGGTTTCACCCAAGGTAAGTAATTATAGTACTAGCTAGCTAGCTAGCTGCCATCTCTTTAATTATCATGCTTGATTAATTATTATCCGATCAAATTCCATTCTCGTAAAGGCCTGAAGCGGCGCAGGGACTGATCTGTGTGCATTCTGCGTTTATAGAACATTCGCATGATTGCGTCCGAAAGGAGCAGATCTCAAAGACAGGAATGGGTACGCTTGTCAAAACACTATTCACAATTTTTACACCATTATCGATATCTAGTCACACAACTAATACACATGCATATTGATCTCCTTCTTAATAGTTCACAGAGGTGCGGGAGAAGCTCCTAGAAACGGGGGCGAGAAGCACTTCAAGAGGAAATAGCGGGATTTTTGCTCGACCAGGTCATAAACCAAGGAGAATACTATTACCGCTACGCCCGCATCGTGCTCAAGGCACCAATTAGGCTAATGCCACTGGCTCAAGGCAACATGCATATGTAGGAGAAATTGTATATAGCTATACATGTGTGTATGTGAATTAATTAATATGATGGTTTGTGAAACATTGATGATATATATATATATATATATATATGCACCAGCAAATAAAAAGAATTAAATTGATAACACAAATTTAATTGAAAAATAAAAATAAAACAAAAACCCATTAAACATTTAGTACGGTTGGTGTTACCAACCGGTACTAAAGGGCTCCGCCCCGGAGCTGGCTCGTGCCACGTGGTTGGTTTTAGCACCGGTTCGTGCTGAACCGTATTAAAGGGGGGCTTTAGTGACCACACTTTAGTGCGGTTGTGGAACCGCACTAAAGGGCCTCTGAACTGCAAGTGCTATTGGCGGTTCTGCACTAGTGGTGGGGGGCGCGGGAGGAAGCCGGGCAGACCACAGACCCACATCTGGAGATGTCGCTCCCCTCGGATGGCGGCGCCTCGAGAGCGGCGGGACATCCACGGGAGGCGAAGCGGCCTGGCGGCCCTTGCCCCCGCGCGAAGGAGGAGGCGAGGGGAGCGGAGCGGAGTCTCGAGACGCCTCTCCTCATCCGAGCGGTGAGAGCGGGAGCGGTGGCGGCCGTGGTAATCTCCGCCAGCCCCCGGGTTGTCACCGGGGGGGCCGACGTCGAGGAAGCGGGGACGCCCAACGTGGTTGGGAGGCTCGGGGGCGATCCTGAGGTCGAAGCCCTGGTCGTTGAAGAAGACCCGGACCGAAGTGCGCAGCTTGGAGGAGTCGAGGCACTTGACCTTGACCGCACCTCCTCCTCCTTGCGCAGGAGAGCTCGCCGACCACCACTATGTTGCCCAAGAGGCGAGACATCTGGCGGATGACAAGCTCGGACCGCGCAATATCGGGGAGGCCGGAGATGAGGATCCAGGCGGTGTCGAGGACAGCCACGGCCTGGGCGTCGAGCACTGGCTCGGATATCTCGACAACCAGCTGGTTGAGAGCGAGAGTGATCCGGCCACTACGCGTCGCGTAGCCGTAGCTGACGGAGTCGGGGAAGACGACGGAGAAGACGTGACCGGCGGTGGGGGTGACCACCCAGTCCCACTGGTGCCGGTAGAGGTGGTTGAGCTCAGCCTCGATCATCTCAGGGGAGGCGACCCCATCAACGACCGTGACAATCGCCTGAAGGGAGGGCGACGGAGGAGGGGCGTCCGGGACCTCAAGGTGGAAGAAGCCCAACCCCTCGATCCCATGCCCATACATCATGAGCTCCGAGACCACCGGTCTATCCGGCCTGATGAGGCGGGGTGGCGGGATCCTGCGGAGGTAGGAGCTTTGGGGGTTGACGACGCAACACTGAATGCCCCTCACCCACAGCTTGAAGCAAGGGGGGCGAGGGAGACCGAGACGGACCTGGTGGAGGAGGACCCCGGACCAGCGGGGTGGCATAGCCGAGTGTGCCGACCACCACGGGCGCTTCTTCTTCTTGGCAGGTCCGGACGGCCACGGTGGTGCCGCCACCCGGCAGAGCAGGGCCGCGACCTGGAGCCGCAGCGTGCGGAGGAACGAGCGGCGAGTGTCCGGGTCGGGAGGATTCCATCCAGGACGAGGGGAGCTGGCCGAGCGGACGGGCGGGGGCGGGAGCGCCCCGCCGATGGGACGGCGGCGAGGAGCGCAGCCAGGCGCGCCTGGATCACCCGACGACCAAGGCGACGGGACCGAGCTCGGTCCTCCCGGCGGGCGGGGGAGCGGCGGCTGTCACGCAGCTCCCGGAGCTCGCGCCGGAGCTCCTCCTCCCGCCGGAGGGAGTCGGGGGAGGGGCGGGTCGAGTCGCGAGAGGGTTCACCCGCCTTCCGTTTTGCCCGGGGAGCCGGGTCCTGCCAGTTCCGCGGCATGGCCGACCTCGGCACGGTGGGAGCCGGGAGGGGAGGGGCGAGAGGAGCGGGCGGGGACGGGCAAGCCGGACGGCAGGACGAGGGAGGGGAGCAGCAAGGCGCCGGAGGGCGAGGCAAGGGAGGGAGGACAGGGGGCGGGCGGGGATGGAAGTGGAGGCGGCGGCTTGGGGACAGGGGCAAGAGGGAGGCCACGGGGGAGCCACATCGCGCCAGCGTTCCCTCGCTGGGCCTAGGGCACGGGAAGGCCCACCCGGATTGGGCCGGCCTGCGAGGGGTGGGGGCGATCCGGTGGGTCATGCAGGGCCCCGGCGAGATGGGTTGGGCCAGCAGGCCCGTGAGGGTGGCCAGCGTCATGGGAGGCGAGGTGGAAGAGGAAACCCTACAGGCGCTGCCCATGGGCCGCCCTGGCGCGGACCGGGCGAGGCCAGCGTTAGGGTGCCGGGAGGCCCGGGCCGTCTGCACGTGCAGCCCGGAGGAGCCGAAATGTACAATAAACGGCGGGTGACGGATCCGGCCGAGGCGACGGGGCCGAGAGGAGGGGAGGAGGGAGAGGATAGCGGGGGGGAGAGGGGCGGCGGGGCCCCACCGGCGGCGCAAGGAGGAGCGGGCGGGGCCCCTATCGGCGCTCCCTGCCACGCCCCATGCCTGCGCGCGGCGGCGGCGGAGGGCCCTACCTGCCAAGGCCACACCTTGGATGGGGGGCACCCGAGCCGGGCCCCGGGGCGCCGAGGCGGCCGGCGCCGGCACCCGCCTACCGGAAGCCAAGCCCCTCACATGGGGGGCTGAGCTAGCCAGCCGGCGGGGCAAGGCAGGCCGGCGGGAGGAGAGGGGAGTGGGGGAGCCGGGGAAGGAGGAGGGGAAATGGCGCGTCATCGGCGCAGTCCGCCCACCGGAAGGGGCCACCGGGCGACTGGCGCTGGGCGGCGGCTAGGCAGCGGCCGGGAGGCCGCAGAGAGGGACGGGGAGGGACGCCCGGCTGGCAGCGGAAAGCACGGCAGCGGAGCCCGCGGAGGAGCCGGCGGAGTCGCCCGAGTCGCCCATCCACCACGAGCGTCGTGTTTTTCTTCCAAGGGTTCCCAGCTGTCCTGTATGGTTGTTGTACAAGATCAAAACTCAAGTGCGTTCCATTGCTCTTCCGATAAATAATGAAGGGATGCCAACTGCTTTGATATTTCACAGAAGCTGGCTAACCTCAATTTCAAGTCACCACCATATCTTTCGGTGACCATAGTAAGATTAGACATGGGGGGCATCGGAGAAGTGCAAATCATTACTGTTAAAGGGAGCCTTAGGGCCTGGGGCAGCCGTCCGATCTGAACAGTGTGTCCCAGCAGAGCAGCTGCTGACATGGAGCAGCTGCAGTAGCTCAGGCAACAGCTGGCCCGAACCAGCAGCCTCTAGAGCACGCTACCGCCGCAGCCGCCAGCTCATCACTTGGAGCCGTAGATCACGCCCCAGCCGAGTCCACCATTCCCGTGTTAGCTTTAGGCTTCTTTTAATCATAGGATTGCAAACACAAGAATAGAAAAAATATAGGATTGAAATTGCATGTTCATTGAATCCCTGTAGGATTTGAGTTTGTTTGATTGTGTCACAGGAAAAACAAAGGATTGCTTTCATGAGGTTGGAGTGGATGTAAGAATTCATGTGAAATGTAGTACAAATGAATCCTTAGGAAAAAATCCTACGGGATTCAATCCCACGAATCAAACGACCAACGTAGAAAAAATTCCTAAGGATTCTAATTCATCAAAGATCGTATGAAAATCCTTTAAATCAAAGAGACCCTTAATCTTTTATTTTTCAACAAAGGGAATATATTAATATCGTAAAGATACCAATTACACCCAGTCTTTTTTTTTTTGCGAGGAATTAAACCCAGTCTCTGCAACAACGCAATACCCTACTGGCACTACAGATGCACACAGCCAAAAAATAAATAAGAAGAAGCTAAAAAAGAAAAGTCCCACTACAGTGATCTAGTCCTTGAAGCAGTAGTACAGACACCCAAAGACAACACCTGAAGTCCAAATTCTTCAAAAGTGACACCTCCAAGAACGAAACAGTGCACAAGCGCCGTCGTCGCCCGATCATAGATCATATGTTTTCACCCTGAAGAAAGTCCACGCTCTCAAAACAATGCCTTCAAAAAGGCCATTGCCAGGCACAACCAATTAAGGCCAGACTTTGGCTTTTCATCCTGAAAGATAAGACCTTGAACTTCTCCTGTGTTGTCGCCCTCACTTGCATGCCACTGCCATGAGTCCGGAAACACCAAGCAAATTCCTCATCACCACAAAGACTCGAACCACATTTACTAGTCCTCAGATCACAACTTCCAAGATATTCTCTGCCTCTGACTTCATCATGGAACGAAAACATGTCCCATGATGGCAACAAGTAGTAGAGCTTCGCGCCGCTCCTCCAGAAACCAAATGGTAGGAAAAAACATGGGTGCGCATGACCGAATCCTACCCGATCTAGCAATCTCCAGGCATGAGGCGCCCATGGGAGTTCACCGACGGAGCCTTCCGGAACTTGACACTCCGGCCAGATCAAGGAGGACAAGCAATCAAGCATATCTTCGTCTTGGAGTGAGAAGAACCCTAGGACCGCCGCCTTTATTAGGCAGAACGACGGCCCCCAAGCCGTCGCCTGCCGCCTACCAATAGCAGGCTGTCGTGCCGCCCTCGCGGCCACAACGGTCGCCAAGTCGCCGAAGAAGACCGAGGCGGCCGCCCCGGCGTCCCTCTCCGCCGCGTGCACCTCGACGTCCAGGGCCGTCGATCTACAACAGCCGGAGATCCCGTCGCATGGGGATGAAAGGCCCTCGCCGCCACCCGCCAGGCGAGGAGATGAAGGCCCGCCGCCGCCGTCAGCGTCACAGGCTTACCCCAGTGGTTTCCTTCGGCAGCGGTAGGGGACGGAGGCGGAAGGAGTGGGGCGGGGGTGGCTGAGATCTGGATCGCCCATGCCGCCCCCTGGAGCGACGCAAGCGAGCAGTTACCTCCCGACCCTTAGTTTTAATCTTGATTCACGGATCTGCATAGTTTGCTTTTCGTTATGCATGTAGCATAGTCTAGGAAGTACCTAGTCCGGCCAAGCTTCAGCGGAGGCGCGATGCCAACGGCAGCGTGAAGGTGCGGTGCTACGCGTGGCGGCAAAGTCGTGTGAGTGGGCAAGCGCGTGGACGGGCTGAAGCAAGACCGGCTGGTTGGACAGATGAGTATGTTGGAGCCGAGAAGAATCAGTGTGCCAGGTCGTGTGGCCGTTGAGATAAGCTGTACGTGGGCTTGCATGTAGCTAGGTTAGTTAGTGCATGGATTAGTTGGGTTAGTGGCCCGTTGTGACGCCCATGTTGTGCGTGAGTACATGGGCATGAGTGCTTGGTCCTTTGTGTATATACTACTTTCAGTCAATGACAAAGAGGCCGTGAGGGCAGTGGCAAAATGTAGCCTTCGTGGTAGCCAAGGGAGAGTCACTTGGCAAAGTTATGTGTTCTTCCCTGGTATATGCCTGTGCCTGTGCATGCGTGCGTGCGTGCGTGCGTGCGCGTGTGTGTGTGTGTGTGTGTCTTCTGTGAGTTTCTCCATGGTGTGTGTTCTTGAGAGAAATCCCAATAGAGTTATGAGAGGAAGAAGAGGTGCTGCAAGGAGAGGTGGCGCCAACAATTAGCATCAGATCCTTGTCGATCCGAGGCATTGGTAGCGGCGCGGCGGAGTCCATACAACATGGAGGTCGGCGGTGCAAGGTGTACACCATTGGCGGCGCGATGCTGCCAGCGGTGGGCGCGTGTCTTCATCATTGTCGAGTTGCGTCACAAGCGATGGAGAAAGGTATGCTGCCCGGTAAGTTGTGTCACCAGTAGCAAGAAGGTGATGGCCATGGAGTGGAGGCCATTGCCATGAGGAGTTCGTCATCCATGTCCGAGTCGGCAACATGGAGGCGAGTCACCTGCAAGTTGCGTCACCGGTGACGAACATGAAGGCGAGTCACCGGCGAGTTGCGGCACCAGTGCCGAACATGGAGGCGAGTCACCGGCGATGACCATGAAGGCGAGTCACCAGTGAGGTGCGGCACCGGTGGCCAACATGCGGCAGTGGGCGTGTTGCGGCGGCACACTCGAAGTGAAGGTATGGGAGGTGTCCCTCTCATCGAGGCAGCAGCAAAGGCGGCAATCGGTGTGACAACATAGCATTGGTGGCCGTCTACGTGTTGCAACGACGACATCGTTATCAACGACAAATGATTGCAGGTGATCCGCATCGTAGATTGGAGAATCAAGATTAGGGGGGAGGGGAATGTTAGCCTTAATCTTGATTCGTGTATCTGCATAGTTTGCTTTCCGTTATGCATGTAGCATAGTCTAGGAAGTAGCTAGTCCGGCCAAGTTTCAGCAAAGGCGAGATGCCAACGGCAGCATGAAGTTGTGGTGCTGCGCGTGGCGGCGAAGTCGTGTGAGTGGGCAAGCGCGTGGACCGGCTGAAGCAAGACCAGCTGGTTCGACAGATGAGTACGTTGGAGCCGAGAAGAATCAGTGTGCCAGGTCGTGTGGCCGTTGAGATAAGTTGTACGTGGGCTTGCATGTAACTAGGTTAGTTAGTGCATGGATTAGTTGGGTTAGTGGCTGGTTGTGACACCCAGGTTGTGCGTGAGTACATGGGCATGAGTTCTTGGTCCTTTGTATATATACTACTTTCAGTCAACGAGAAAGAGGCCGTGAGGGCAGTGGCAAAATGTAGCCTTCGTGGTAGCCAAGGGAGAGTCACTTGGCAAAGCTATGTGTTCTTCCCTGGTATATGCATGTGTATGTGTGTGTGTGTGTGTGTGTGTGTGTGTGTGTGTCTTCTATAAGTTTCTCCATAGTGTGTGTTCTTGAGAGAAATCCCAAGAGAGTTGTGAGAGAAAGAAGAAGAGGTGCTGCGAGAAGAGGCGGCGCCAACATCCCGCGTTGTCACCGGAGCAATGCCATGCCGCCAGGGGAAGATCTCGCGCCACCATGTAAAGCCCATCCAGGCAGCCACTCCACGGCCGCGGGACCTGACATCCCCGCCATCCTCTTCACCGGTGGTGCATGAGCTTTTCTGGCGGACACCTCTTGGGACAACGAGGGGAGAAGCAGGATGGAGGAGGTGCGACAGCTAGGGTTAGCGCACTCGGTCGCCCTGGAGGCGATGCGAGGACAGCCTCTTCAAGCCGTGCGTATGTGTGATGAGTTCGAACTTGAGCATATGACCAATGGAAATAGAAAGTTCAAACAAGACATCTCATTATCCAGCATGCAATTCTCATTTGTTTCTAATACAAATGAGAAATACTCAATAACCAAATTCATGAAAGGAGCCTAAAAAACGTGCACTATAGGTACAAATGACATGTTTTAAGGTGTAGTACGCAATATATAGGGTAGGAATACACATTTGTGTTGGCCATGGTATTGACTATGGGGTTCCTTTTGGTATTGAATTCGGGCACCTTTGGAGAGGTAGGCGCTCGGCGCAACGCTGTTGAGAAATCAATTTCAAAGATCATAGCATCGTGTGTTCCTATGCATTTGGTGCACCATTTCATGTACAACTATCACTCCTCGGATAATATTTCTCCAGGCATAGGTCTTGTCTGTAGAGAATGATTTGGTGCATCGATATCTCATTGATCGTGCACAAGACACATATATATATATATATATATATATATATATATATAGGTATAAGGGGTGCGACCGGTATCGTGTCTCCTAAGATACACGTACATACAGAGGGAGACAGACACTACAGGTACTGCCTACGAAACCCAGACATACGTACATGTACACATGTTCAACACCCCCGCCGCAGTGATCGGCCGCCGGTCACGTAGAGACTGGACCGAAAGTCCTCGAATGTCGAGGTGGGTAGTCCCTTCGTCATAATCGGTGAACTGCTGATCATGGGCACATGTAGAACTCGAACACAACCAAGTCC
Source organism: Aegilops longissima (assembly GCA_021605205.1). NCBI lineage: Eukaryota > Viridiplantae > Streptophyta > Magnoliopsida > Poales > Poaceae > Aegilops > Aegilops longissima. Next base: position 148,502,742 of record CM038682.1, on the reverse strand, counting down.
GACGTGCTCCCTGACGAAGGTAATGTCAAGCTCAATATGCTTCGTCCATCGGTGATGGACAAGGTTGGCAGCGAGGTACACTGCGGAGACGTTGTCACAGTAGACAAGCGTAGCCTTGGTAACCTCACATAGCAACTCCTGAAGTCGCTGTCGTAGACAAGAGCACCGCGCTACGGCGTTGGCTACTGCCCTGTACTCAGCCTCGGCGCTCGATCGTGAGACCATGGATTGTCGTTTAGACGACCACGAAATCAGAGAGGGCCCGAGGTAGACGCAGTAGCCGGAAGTGGAGCGTCGAGTGTCGGGACACCCAGCCCAGTCGGCGTCGGAGTAGGCGACAAGGCTGGTGTCAGGTGATGCCGTCAGGGTGAGACCCATAGCTGTGGTCCCACGTATGTACCGAAGAATACGTTTCACCAGAGCCCAATGAGTATCACGAGGTGTTGGGGAACGTAGTAATTTCAAAAATTTTCCTACGTACACGCAAGACCATGGTGATGGCATAGCAACGAGAGGGGAGAGTGTCCGTCCACGTACCCTCGTGAGACCGAAAGCGAGGCGTTATAACAACGCTGTTGATGTAGTCGACGTCTTCACGATCCGACCGATCCAAGCACCGAACGTCACGGCACCTCCGAGTTCTGCACACGTTCAGCTCGATGGCGATCCCGGACTCCGATCCAGCAAAGTGTCGGGGATGAGTTCCGTCAACCACGACGGCGTGATGGCGATGATGATGTTCCACCGACGCGGGGCTTCGCTTAAGCTCCATGACGATATGACTTCTCCGGCGAGGGCTTCGCCTAAGCCCATGACGATATGACCGAAGTGGAATATGGTGGAAGGGGCACCGACACGGCTAAGGCGATCCGTAGATCAACTTGTGTGTCATGGGTGCCCCTGCCCCAGATATAAAGGAGCCAAGGGGTGCGGCCAGCCCTAGGGAGGCGGCGCTGGAGGAGTCCTACTCCCACCAGGGTAGGACTCCCCCTCTTCTAGTTGGATTAGGATTGGAGGAGGGGAAGAGGAAGGCGCCGCCCCTCTCCTGTCCTATTCGGACTAGAGGGGGGGGGCGCGCGCCTGCCTGGCCGCCCTTCCTCTTCTCTCTTATGGCCCATCAAGGCCCATAGACCCCCGGGGTTCCGCAACCCCGGTGTTCCGTAACTTCCTGTTTTCATCCGGAACCTTTCCGAAGTCAAACATAGGCTTCCAATATATCAATCTTTATGTCTCGACCATTTCGAGACTCCTCGTCATGTCCGTGATCACATCCGGGACTCGAACAACCTTGGTACATCAATACTTATAAACTCATAATGAACTGTCATCGAACGTTAGCGTGCGGACCCTACGGGTTCGAGAACTATGTAGACATGACCTAGAACCATTCTCGGTCAATAACCAATAGCGGAACCTGGATGCCCATATTGGTTCCTACATATTCTACTGAAGATCTTTATCGGTCAAACCGCATAACGATATCGTTGTTCCCTTTGTCATCGGTATGTTACTTACCCGAGATTCGATCGTCGGTATCCAATACCTAGTTCAATCTCGTTATCGTAAGTCTCTTTACTCGTTCATAATACATCATCTCACAACTAACTCATTAGTTGCAATGCTTGCAAGGCTTATGTGATGTGTATTACCGAGAAGGCCCAGAGATACCTCTCCGACAATCGGAGTGACAAAACCTAATCTCGATTCATGCCAACTCAACATATACTTTTGGAGACACCTGTAGAGTACCTTTATAATCACCCGATTACGTTGTGACGTTTGGTAGCACACAAAGTGTTCCTCCGGAAAACGGAGTTGCATAATCTCATAGTTGCAGGAACTTTGTATAAGTCATGAAGAAAGCATAAGCAACATACTAAGCGATCAAGTGCTAAGCTAACGAAATGGGTCATGTCAATCACATCATTCTCCTAATGATGTGATCCCATTAATCAAATGACAACACATGTCTATGGTTAGGAAACATAACCATCTTGATTAATGAGCTAGTCTTGTAGAGGCATACTAGTGACTATTTGTTTGTCTATGTATTCACACATGTATTATGTTTCCGGTTAATACAATTCTAGCATGAATAATAAACATTTATCATGATATAAGGAAATAAATAATAACTTTATTATTGCCTCTAGGGCATATTTCCTTCAGTCTCCCACTTGCACTAGAGTCAATAATTTAGATTACACAGTAATGATTCTAACACCCATGGAGTCTTGGTGCTGATCATGTTTTGCTCGTGGAAGAGGCTTAGTCAACGGGTCTGCAACATTCAGATCCGTATGTATTTTGCAAATCTCTATGTCTCCCACTTGGACTTGGTCCCGAATGGAATTGAAGCGTCTCTTGATATGCTTGGTCCTCTTGTGAAATCTGGATTCCTTTGCCAAGGTAATTGCACCAGTATTGTCACAGAAGATCTTCATTGGTCCCGATGCACTAGGTATGACACCTAGATCGGAAATGAACTCTTTCATCCAGACTCCTTCATTTGCTGCTTCCGAAGGAGCTATGTACTCCGCTTCACATGTAGATCCCGCCACGACGCTTTGTTTAGAACTGCACCAACTGACAGCTCCACCGTTTAATAAAAATACGTATCCGGTTTGCGATTTAGAATCGTCCGGATCAGTGTCAAAGCTTGCATCGGCGTAACCATTTACGACTAGCTCTTTGTCACCTCCATATCGAGAAACATATCCTTAGTCCTTTTCAGGTATTTCAGGATGTTCTTGACCGCTGTCCGATGATCCACTCTGGATTACTTTGGTACCTTCCTGCCAAGCTTACGTCAGGTCTGGTACATGCATTGCATACATGATAGAGCCTATGGCTGAAGCATAGGAACATTTTCATTTCTCTCTATCTTCTGCTGTGGTCGGGCATTGAGTCGACTCAATCTTACACCTTGTAATACAGGTAAAAACCTTTCTTTGCCTCGATCCATTTTGAACTTCTTCAAAACTTTATCAAGGTATGTGCTTTGTGAAAGTCCAATTAAGCATCTTGATCTATCTCTATAGATCTTGATGCCCAATATGTAAGCAGCTTCACCGAGGTCTTTCATTGAAAAACTTTTATTCAAGTATCCTTTTATGCTATCCAGAAATTCTATATCATTTCCAATCAACAATATGTCGTCCACATATAATATCGAAATGCTCTGAGCTCCCACTCACTTTCTTGTAAATCTGAGCTTCTCCAAAAGTCTCATATAAAACCATATGCTTTGATCACACTATCAAAGCGTTTATTCCAACTCGAGAGGCTTGCACCTGACCATAAATTGATCGTTGGAGCTTGCACACTTTGTTAGCACCCTTTGGATCAACAAAACCTTCTGGTTGCATCATATACAACTCTTCTTCTAGAAATCCATTCAAGAATGCAGTTTTACATCCATTTGCCAAATTTCATAATCATAAAATGCGGCAATTGCTAACATGATTCGGACAGACTTAAGCATCGCCACGGGTGAGAAAGTCTCATCGTAGTCAAACCCTTGAACTTGTCGAAAACCTTTTGCAACAAGTCGAGCTTTGTAGACAGTTACATTACCATCGGCGCCAGTCTTCTTCTTAAAGATCCATTTATTCTCAATAGCTTGCCGATCATCGGGCAAGTCTACCAAAGTCCATACTTTGTTCTCATACATGGATCCCATCTCAGATTTCATGGCTTCAAGCCATTTTGTGGAATCTGGGCTCACCATCGCTTCTTCATAGTTCGTAGGTTCACCATGATCTAGTAGCATGACTTCCGAATAGGATTACCGTACCACTCAGTGCGGATTTTATTCTGGTTGATCTCTAAGTTCGGTGACAACTTGATCTGAAGTTTCATGATCTTCATCATTATCTTCCTCGCTAATTGGTGTAGGTGTTACGTAAACTGATTTTGTGATGAACTACTTTCCAATAAGGGAGCTGGTACTATTACCTCATCAAGTTCCACTTTCCTCCCACTCACTTCTTTCGAGAGAAACTCCTTCTCTAGAAAGGATCCATTCTTAGCAACGAATGTCTTGCCTTGGATCTGTGATAGAAGGTATACCCAATTGTCTCCTTTGGGTATCCTATGAAGACACATTTTTCCGATTTGGGTTCAAGCTTATCAGGTTGAAGTTTTTCACATAAGCATCGCAACCCCAAACTTTCAGAAGCGACAACTTTGGTTTCTTGCTAAACCATAGTTCATAAGGCGTCGTCTCAACGGATTTTGACGGTGTCCTATTTAACGTGAATGCGGCCGTCTCTAAAGCATAACCCCAAAGCGATAGCGGTAAATCGAAATAGACATCATAGATCGCACCATATCTAGTAAAATACGATTCGACGTTCGGACACACCATTACGCTGTGGTGTTCCGGTGGCGTGAGTTGCTAAACTATTCCGCATTGCTTCAAATGTAGACCAAACTCGTAACTCAAATATTCTCCTCCACGATCAGATCGTAGAAACTTTATTTTCTTGTTACGATGATTTTCAACTTCACTCTGAAATTCTTTGAACTTTTCAAATGTTTCAGATTTATGCTTCATCAAGTAGATATACCCGTATCCGCTTAAATCATCTGTGAAGGTGAGAAAATAACGATATCCGCCACGAGCTTCAACATTCATTGGACCACATACATCTGTATGTATGATTTCCAATAAGTCTGTTGCTCTCTCCATACAACCGAGAAGCGGTGTTTTAGTCATCTTGCCCATGAGGCACGGTTACAAGTACCAAGTGATTCATAATCAAGTGATTCCAAAAGTCCATCGTATGGAGTTTCTTCATGCGCTTTTACACCGATATGACCTAAACGGCGAGTGCCACAAATAAGTTGCACTATCATTATCAACTCTGCATCTTTTGGCTTCGACATTATGAATATGTGTATCACTACTGTCGAGATTCAACAAGAATAGACCATTCTTCAAGGGTGCATGACCATAAAAGATATTACTCATATAAATAGAACAACCATTATTCTTTGATTTAAATGAATAACCGTCTCGCATCAAACAAGATCCAGATATAATGTTCATGCTCAACGCTGGCACCAAATAACAATTATTTAGGTCTAAAACTAATCCCGAAGGTAGATGTAGAGGTAGCGTGCCGACCGCGATCACATTGACTTTGGAACCATTTCCACGCGCATCGTCACCTCGTCCTTTGCCGTGCTCGTCTATTCCGTAGTTCCTGTTTCGAGTTGCAAATATTAGCAATGAACCAGTATCAAATACCAGTGCTACTACGAGCTCTAGTAAGGTACACATCAATAACATGTATATCACATATACCTTTGTTCACCTTGCCATCCTTCTTATCCGCCAAATACTTGGGGCAGTTCCGCTTCAAATGTCCATCGCTTGCAGTAAAAACACTCGTTTCAGGCTTAGGTCCAGACTTGGGTTTCTTCTCTTGATCAGCAACTTTCTTGCTGTTCTTTTGAAGTTTCCTTCTTCTTTCCTTTGCCCTTTTCTTGAAACTAGTGGTCTTGTTGACCATCAACACTTGATGCTCTTTCTTGATTTCTACCTCCGCTGCTTTTAGCATTGCGAAGAGCTCAGAATTGTCTTAGTCATCCCTTGCATATTATAGTTCATCACGAAGCTCTTGTAGCTTGGTGGCAGTGATTGGAGAATTTCATCAATGACACTATCATCCGGAAGATTAACTCCCAGCTGAATTAAGTGATTATTATACCCAGACATTTTGAGTATGTGCTCACCGACGTAACTATTCTCCTCCATCTTGCAGCTATAGAACTTATTGGAGACTTCATATCTCTCAATCCGGGCATTTGCTTGAAATATTAACTTCAACTCTGGAACATCTCATATGCTCCATGACGCTCAAAACGTCGTTGAAGACCCGGTTCTAAGCCGTAAAGCATGGCACTTGAACTATAGAGTAGTCATCAGCTTTGCTCTGCCAGACGTTCACAACTTCGGCGTTGCTCTGCAGCAGGTTCTGGCACCCAGCGGTGCTTCGGGACGTAATTCTTCCATGCAGCAATGAGGATAATCCTCAAGTTACGGACCCAGTCCGTGTAATTGCTACCATCATCTTTCAACTTTGCTTTCTCAAGGAACGCATTAAAATTCAACGGAACAACAGCACGAGCCATCTATCTACAGATAAACATAGACAAGCAAAATACTATCGGTACTAAGTTCATGATAAATTTAAGTTCAATTAATCATATTAAAAACTCCCACTTAGACAGACATCTCTCTAGTCATCTAAGTGATTACGTGATCCAAATCAACTAAACCATGTCCGATCATCACGTGAGATGGAGTAGTTTCAATGGTGAACATCACTATGTTGATCATATCTACTATATGATTCACGCCGACCTTCGGTCTCCGTGTTCCGAGGCCATATCTGCATATGCTAGGCTCGTCAAGTTTAACCTGAGTATTCTGCGTGTGCAAAACTGGCTTGCACCCGTTGTAGATGGACGAGAACTTATCACACCGATCATCACGTGGTGTGCGGGTACTACTGAACTTTTAGCAACGGTGCATACTCAGGAGAACACTTCTTGATAATTTTAGTGAGAGATCATCTTATAATGCTACCGTCAATCAAAGCAAGATAAGATGCATAAAGGATAAACATCACATGCAATCAATATAAGTGATATGATATGGTCATCATCATCTTGTGCTTGTGATCTCCATCTCCTAAGCACCGTCATGATCACCATCGTCACCGGCGCGACACCTTGATCTCCATCGTAGCATCGTTGTCGTCTCGCCAACTATTGCTTCTACGACTATCGCTACTGCTTAGTGATAAAGTAAAGCAATTACATGGCTTTTGCATTTCATACAATAAAGCGACAACCATATGGCTCCTGCCAGTTGCCGATAACTTCGGTTACAAAACATGATCATCTCATACAATAAAATATAGCATCACGTCTTGACCACATCACATCACAACATGCCCTGCAAAAACAAGTTAGACGTCCTCTACTTTGTTGTTGCAAGTTTTACGTGGCTGCTACGGGCTGAGCAAGAACCGTTCTTACCTCACGCATCAAAACCACAACGATAGTTTGTCAAGTTGGTGCTGTTTTAACCTTCGCAAGGACCGGGCGTAGCCACACTCGGTTCAACTAAAGTGAGAGAGACGAGACACCGCCGGTCACCTTTAAGCAACTAGTGCTCGGGCGGTGAAACCAGTCTCGCGTAAGCGTACGCGTAATGTCGGTCCGGGCCGCTTCATCTCACAATACCGCTGAACCAAAGTATGACATGCTGGTAAGCAGTATGACTTATATCGCCCACAACTCACTTGTGTTCTACTCGTGCATATGACATCAACGCATAAAACCAGGCTCGGATGCCACCGTTGGGGAACGTAGTAATTTCAAAAATTTCCCACGCACACGCAAGACCATGGTGATGGCATAGCAACGAGAGGGGAGAGTGTCCGTCCACGTACCCTCGTAGACCGAAAGCGGAAGCGTTATAACAACGCGGTTGATGTAGTCGTACGTCTTCACGATCCGACCGATCCAAGCACCGAACGTACGGCACCTCCGAGTTCTGCACACGTTCAGCTCGATGACGATCCCCGGACTCCGATCCAGCAAAGTGTCGGGGATGAGTTCCGTCAGCACGACGGCGTGATGACGATGATGATGTTCCACCGACGCAGGGCTTCGCCTAAGCTCATGACGATATGACTTCTCCGGCGCAGGCTTCGCCTAAGCTCGCGACGATATGACCGAAGTGGAATATGGTGGAAGGGCACCGACACGGCTAAGGAACGATCCGTAGATCAACTTGTGTGTCATGGGGTGCCCCTGCCTCGTATATAAAGGAGCCAAGGGGTGCGGCCAGCCCTAGGGGAGGCGCTGGAGGAGTCCTACTCCCACCGGAGTAGGACTCCCCCTCCTAGTTGGATTAGGATTGGAGGAGGGGGAAGAGGAAGGGGCGGCCCCCTCTCCTTGTCCTATTCGGACTAGAGGGGAGGGGGCGCGCCTGCCTGGCCGGCCCTTCCTCTCTCTCTTATGGCCCATCAAGGCCCATAGACCTCGGGGTTCCGTAACCCCGTGTTCCAGTAACTTCTGTTTTCATCCGAACCTTTCCAAGTCCAAACATAGGCTTCAATATATCAATCTTTATGTCTCGACCATTTCGAGACTCCTCGTCATGTCCGTGATCACATCCGGGACTCGAACAACCTTCGTACATCAATACTTATAAACTCATAATGAAGCTGTCATCGAAGCGTTAAGCGTGCGGACCCTACGGGTTCGAGAACTATGTAGACATGACCTAGAACCATTCTCGGTCAATAACCAATAGCGGAACCTGGATGCCCATATTGGTTCCTACATATTCTACGAAGATCTTTATCGGTCAAACCGCATAACGATATCGTTGTTCCTTTGTCATCGGTATGTTACTTACCCGAGATTCGATCGTCGGTATCCAATACCTAGTTCAATCTAGTTATCGTAAGTCTCTTTACTTGTTCCGTAATACATCATCTCACAACTAACTCATTAGTTGCAATGCTTGCAAGACTTATGTGATGTGTATTACCGAGAAGGCCCAGAGATACCTCTCCGACAATCGGAGTGACAAAACCTAATCTCGATTCATGCCAACTCAACATATACTTTTGGAGACACCTGTAGAGTACCTTTATAATCACCCGATTACGTTGTGACGTTTGGTAGCACACAAAGTGTTCCTCCGTAAACGGAGTTGCATAATCTCATAGTTGCAGGAACTTTGTATAAGTCATGAAGAAAGCATAAGCAACATACTAAACGATCAAGTGCTAAGCTAACGAAATGGGTCATGTCAATCACATCATTCTCCTAATGATGTGATCCCATTAATCAAATGAAAACACATGTCTATGGTTAGGAAACATAACCATCTTCGATCAATGAGCTAGTCTTGTAGAGGCATACTAGTGACTATCTGTTTGTCTATGTATTCACACATGTATTATGTTTCCGGTTAATACAATTCTAGCATGAATAATAAACATTTATCATGATATAAGGAAATAAATAATAACTTTATTATTGCCTCTAGGGCATATTTCCTTCACGAGGAGCATGCATATGATGGCACACCTGCTGGATAGCATACTGACTGTCCGGACGCGTCAGCGTGAGGTACTGAAGAGCACTGATGATGGAGCGGTAGAAGGGAGCGTCAGACGCCAGAGAACCCTCGACGGCGGACACCTTAACCTTCGTGTCGACAGGCGTAGGAGCAGGCTTGTAGTTAAGCATGCGTGCTCGCTCCAGAAGCTCGTAGGCATACTTCTGCTGGTGCAGAAAGAATCCAGTGGCCCGGCGCACAACCTCGATGCCGAGGAAGTAGTGGAGAGACCCCAAGTCCTCAAGGGCGAACTCGGTGCCGAGGCGAGCTGTGATCTGCTGAAGGAGCGCTGGCGAGGATGCAATCAGGATGATGTCATTGACGTACAGGAGGAGGACGCAGTGGGGGTGCCCTGGTGATAAACAAACAGGGACGCATCGGACCGTGTGGACCGGAACCCCTGCTGCTGAAGGAAGGTCGCGATCCGCTGGTACCAGGCCCGAGGCGCCAGCTTCAACCCGTAGAGAGAACGAGAGAGCAAGCACACGTGGTCCGGATATTCGGTGTCGACGAAACCAGTAGGCTGCTGACAAAACACCTGCTCGTCGAGATGGCCATGCAAGAAAGCATTGGACACATCCAGCTGGTGAACTGGCCAGGAACGAGAAACAGTAAGCTGGAGGACAGCGTGAATCGTGCCCGGTTTGACAGCCGGGACGAGTCTTGTGACGGAAGACCTACTTGCCAGTGATGACATTGGCACGGGGAGGCCGCGGGACAAGCTGCCACGTACGGTTGCGCTGCAAGGCGTTAAACTCCTCACACATCACAGGTAGCCAGTTCGGATCCCGAAGGGCTGCGTGAGCAGAGGTGGGGGTGGGGACGGGGCCGAGGTAGACGTAGCACATGCGTACTCGTTAGACGTGTAGCACGTGCTAGGACGAAATGTCCCAGTCCGAGCCCGAGTGACCACACCGGTGAGAGGTGCGGCCGCAGCCGCGGGAGCCGAGAGAGGGACCGGCGAGGAGGAAGTAGAGCCGGTCTCCGGGGGCTCCGAGGGTTCACCCGCGGCGGCGCCAGGGGCAGCCGGGGGGCGCGCGGCAGGGCCGAGGGGCCACCGTGACGGGCAGCCGAGGGGCAGCGGCGACGGAAAGCGGCCAGCGCAGAGCGCTGGAAGGGCGGAGCCCGGTGTGCGGCAGGGCGGTTTGCCAGAGGTGGAGGCAGGGGCGAACCGCGCCGCGGGAGACGCCGAGGGTGACGGTATCTGCTGAAATGGGAACACCAGCTCATCAAAGTACACATGCCGTGATGTGAAAACGCGGTGGGACACTGGATCATAGCACCGGTAACCTTTGGTGTTGGGAGGATAACAAAGGGAGATGCAAGGAAGCGGCCGAGGAGCGAGTTTGTGAGGAGCAGTGGACGCGGTGCTAGGATAACAGAGACACCCGAAAATGCGAAGACCATCATAAGATGGAACCGCACCGAAGAGGAGCTGGTGAGGAGTGTAGTTCCAGCGTGGACGACACGGGCGAATGTTAATGAGGAGGCTGGCGATCGCGAGCGCGTCCGGCCAGAACCGAGGAGGCACCTAGGAGTGGAAGAGCAACGTGCGGACACAGTTATTAAGAGTGCGGATGACGCGCTCGGCGCTGCCATTCTGCTGTGACGTGTAGGGGAAAGTGAGCCGAAAGATAGTGCCATGGGACGCAGGGAGATTGCGGACGGCGACGTTGTCAAACTCTTTTCCGTTGTCAGTTTGCAAGGCAAGAATAGGACGACCAAACTGTGTGGTGACATATGAATAAAAGGCTGTGAGTGTGGCGAGAGCGTCGGACTTGCGACGGAGAGGGAATGTCCACACATAATGGAAAAAATCATCCAATATCACCAAATAGTATAAATAACCCGTGTTGCTCGCAACCGGGGACGTCAAACATCACTATGCGATAACTGAAACGGAAAAGTGGAAATGTTTGTAGACTCGCTAAAGGGGAGACGAACGTGCTTGCCAAGACGGTAGACCTCAGAAGTGTGGTCGTCAAACTTATTACATGAGAAAGAAAAACTCTGAAGAATCTGACGCATAACTGTGGAGTTGGGATGACCGAGGCGGGCGTGCCAAAGATCGACACTAGCGGCGAGGGCGGCAGGACGGGTGGTGGTGGCGCCGGAGGGATGCACCGGGTAAAGCTCGTCCGGGTTGTCACATCGGTGGAGTACGATCCGTGTACGGGCGTCCTTCACAGAAAAGTCGATATCGTCAAATTCAACAGTGATAGGGTTCTCACGATCAAGGCGACGAACAAAAACAAGATTGGTAACTAAGTTAGGAGACACAAGAACATTAGACATGTTAATGGGAGTAGAAGTAGTAGGAAACGACATATGATCGACATGTGTAATGGGTAGAGAGAACCGTTACCAACGGTGATGCGAGTGGGGGTATGAACGGGGTTGATGGACGTGAGGTTATCGGGATGAGCAGTCATGTCAGCGGTGGCACCCGAGTCCATGTACCAGTCACCTCCGCCACCGTAGTTACTCGGTGACGGAGCCAAGCGCAGAGTAGCGAGGAGGGCCGGGTCCCACGGCGGCGGCACCTGGGGAGGGATAAACCCTCCGTAGGCCGGCGCGGGAGCGGCGCCATAGGCAGGCGCGGCGCCATAGCCGATGTAGGGGGCGGCGTTCTGCGCGGTGAAGAGCGCCTGGTGGTTCACCGGACGAGGACCAAGGATGCCCGGAGCGGGAGCCCGAGGGACCGGCATCGAGTACGCGTGTATGACGCCCATCCATGGGTTGGTGCCATAAGTCCAAGGCGGGGTGGCATGCTGCTGCTGCTGCTGACGAGCCCCCCCCCCCCTTGCGCCTATCTGCAACCACCCCCGCGGAGGTTGTCACGGCGCCCGCCACCCGGCTGCGGCTGCTGGGGCCAGCGGGAGGGGCGGAGGGCGCAGGCGGGAGGGGGAAGAACCCCAGAGGCGCGGGGGCTGGTGGCGAGTGCGGCGTGCAGTGACGGGCCGGTGGTGGGGCGCCACCCGAGGTGCCGACAGCGAGGGTGTGGTGCTACACGTGCTTCTTGACCCCCTTCATCCGGCGGTCCTCCAACCGCAAGTATGCCACAAACTTGGGAAAGGAGGGCTCCGGTATGAGGGAGAGGTTGGATGCGGCGGTACCGAAGTCCTCGTTGAGGCCGGCGGTGAGCGTGCTGAGGAGGAGCAGTAGTAGATAAACCACGATCAGTCCCGGTTGGTAAGGGCCTTTTGTCCCGGTTCCTGAACTGGGACTAAAGGGTCGTCACTAATGCCCTGACCCTTTAGTCCCGGTTCAGTCCAGAACCGGGACAGATGGGCCTCCACGTGGCCGGTGCGCCGAGCCCACGTAGGAGGGCCTTTGGTCCCGGTTGGTGGCACCAATCGGGACCAATAGGCATCCATCGCCAACATTTCAGGGTTGTGGTTTTTTTTTTTTTTGAAAGGGGGGGGGGGGGGTTGGGGGTTTTGGGGGGTTAATTTAGGTGTTTCATATATTGTGTTAGCTGGCTAATTAATAGAGAGAAGTATCCTCTCTTATGTCCGTCTGTTTGGTCGACGCTACGTACTATACATAGACAGGCCCTCGACACGCTAGCTAGTAAGAAAATGAAGGAAACCATTAAGTACAGAAGTTCTTCATGCATACCGAGAGAAGTGATCGATCGACCTCTCCTTCTCCGAGATTGGTCGAATAACAAGTTTTCGATTATCTATCCGACGCCATGGCTACATACATATACAATATGTAAGATCTCTTACAATCCCTAGCATTTGAAATCAACTTCCACATGGTATTCTCCGGCTTTATTGATGACGTGGTCAAGAAAGAATCCCGTCAATTCCTCTTGAATGGCTTTCATGCGATCTTGTGGTAGGAGTTCATTCCGCATCTGCCACGTCTAATTTGAAGAAGGGGGTTAATACATATATATGAGTGAAACTCAACAGAAATGATGGTGTAATAAAATGAAATTGTGAATATTATTGCTTACGCACTTCATATTGTCTTTTAGTGTAGCCCCGCTTATTTTTTAAAGTCGCATTGTAGATGAACTCGCACACGTAGTATCCACAGAAATTATTCCCTTGTTCCGGCCACAAGCACTTTTCGAGAAATAGAGGTCAATCAAACTGATAATGAAGCATTATAAATGGCATTGATGAAAGTATAGCTATAGAATCAACGGGAGATGCGCGCAACTAGCTATCTAGTAGTACTTACTTTCGGGTATGTATATCGCAGCTCCTTTGGCAGTCCCGAGCTTCATGTGAACTGTTTCAAACCCTCCAAGACAAAGAAAATAATAATTATTACTTGAGATATCAGGAAATGAACAAAAAGTTGCCGATATGAAGCGATAATGATCGATTGAACTTACTTGTTGAGCAATTTAGTCATGTCCGCATAGATTTCGGGATCTTTTCGTCTCGAGTCTAAAACGGTTACTAGTCCCCGCTCAAGCTTAATCTCCAGAAGAACATAGTGGAAGCTGCGCACACATGCATAACTCATCAATTACATTAATATAACCTCGCTCGAGTAATAAGGGAAACCGAATATGCACATGACAGTAACACTCACTTGAAGTTGTAAGGAAAGAGTATGGTATCTTTGTTTTGATTTTTGATCAACGATTTTTGCAAGTTGGCCTCGACCTCTTCGGCGTGCTTTTTAACCTGAATTTCATCTATGATATTTGTGTTAATGAACCCAATATCATACATTTCTTGTTTTCTGCACTCGACGATCTTCAATCTGCATAATATAGTCAGGATAATTAATTATAAATACATGCAATGAAAGAGCTGAGCTATATATAGAGACTTAATGGCAGAAATAGTACTTACAGACTGTAGCAAAAGACCGTTAATTTATCGAGGGCCTTTTGATTGAAGAACTCGAAGAACTCCTCAAATGGAACAGTCAACAGATCAGTTCCAACGAGGTCGTGCTCCTCTTTAATTCTCAGATACAAAGTATTCATCCCCCCAGACTCTCTACAGGTTTTCATGTACCAATTATGGAATTTTCGCATCATCGTTGTTAGAGATTTTTCATCTTTGACGAGAGGCTTTCCGTACTCGTATCTGTGTTCGTCCACCTCCATGAAATCAAAATTTACATCGTCAGGCAGGTAATCTCCAAGATTGCTATAACCGGGCACCGTCCCCGGAGCATTAGCAACGTTGTCGCTAGACACATTGAGCGGGGGGCACGATTGGTTCGCTTGTTCGCCCGAGCTGGGCAATTTTTCTCCCAGCTGCTCGTCGTTCTTTTAATCTTTGATCACTGACAGTACTTCCCGACCGCGACGCTTCTTGATATGCCTTTTGAGTAATGCGCTCATAGTTGGTTTTCGGCGGAGACTTTGGTGGTTTCCTCAGGGCATCGATAGTGCGCTTTGCTTTCACCGGATCTACCTTCTCCTCCGGAGGTGGATGTCTCTTTGCTTTCAACCCTTCAAAGAAGTCCTTCACTTCGGTCCGCACGATCTTCGCATTTTCCTCCTCGGTCCTCTCGTACGGTAACTTCTCTAGAGGCTTGAGAGGTGGACCGTATCTGTATTGCCTCCCGCCTCTGGCTGTACTGCTAGACGCCGGAGCAGACGGAGCGGCTACGCCTGTCTTCTTTCGTGCTTGCTTACGAGGCGGAGGAGAAGGACTACGACGCGCCGGAGCAGCCGGGGCGGCGGCGGATCTCTTCCGCCCTTGCTGGCGAGGCAGAGAAGGAGGATGCTGTTGGCTGCTCGGGCGCGCCGGCGCAGGCGGAGAAGGAGGCAGAGTGCCGCCACGCGCCGGAGAAGGAGGCCGAGTGCCCTGATCGTCACTCGCCGGAGGAGGAGGCGGAGTGCCCTAACTCGCTGGAGGAGGAGGAGGCGGAGGCGTCCAGTTCGGAAGGTTGATGAGCTCCTTCCGCCATAGGCATGGAGTCTTCAGAGCAGAACCCAGCCTAGTCTCCCCTTCACCGGTAGGGTGGTCAAGCTGGAGGTCCTCAAATCTCTCCGTTATTTCATCCACCATCACCCTAGCATATCCTTCTGGAATCGGCCGGCAGTGACAAGTTGCGCCGGGTTCAGTAGGATAAACAGAGCCAACAACCGCCTTGACCTTCAAATTCATCCATTGCGTCATAATGTGGCAATTTTGAGACTTCGTGATAGCATCCATGGGTTAGCTGGCAGGAGCCGTCAAGACATGCTCCGGCTGAAGCAGCTCGGTGGAAGCCACACTGCTTCTCCGCTGAGATGGCAGGGTAGCTTCGGGGGAAGCTTCGGCAGTTCGTTTGTTGCGATTTGCTTCTCTTTCCTCTATCGCTTGTACCCTTGCGTGCAGCGCCTGCAGTTGGGTATGCTGCACTTTTTTCCTCCTCTCCTGGCATTTGTAACTGCCTGCGTCCGGAAAACTGTGCCTGGTGTGCCTCGTGTCCGTCCAGTGTGCTCAGGATTCCCGAGGGCCATTGTGAGCTCGTCGTTCTCTCTGTCTGGAAGGAACGTCCCTTGCTGCGCTGCATCGATATAGTGTCGAAGCCTCTTGACTGGTATTTCAAATTGTTCGTCCGTCCAAATGCACTTCCCTGATACAGGGTCCAAGGTTCCGCCAGCCTCAAGAACCAAGTCCGCAACGGTCGGGCCAGTTCATTGTCTCGGTTCGATCCCTTTATCAACAGATCATTCTCAGCCTTGGCCCACTTAGGCGGGCTTTGAGGTAGCCACCGACCCGTCGCGATGGTGAAGCTTCGTCTTCGCAGCATTTTGCTTGTTTGTCGCCGACATCTTCTTACTCTTTTCCGATGTCTTGTGGGCCACAAATGCGGCCGCTGATCTCGATGTTCTCATATTTGCCCTTGAATTCTGGTGTCTCTTTTTGTCGACAAACGATTCAGGTCTTTCTTCCACCTCCTGAATAGTTCTGCCATCTTCTTAAGAGCAAAAGACTTGATTAATTGCTCTTTAACGGCTTCTCCGGATCATCCTCTGGCGGTAGGGTGAAATTTGACTTCAGCTCAGTCCAAAGATCATTTTTCTGCATATCATTGACATAAGACACCTCGTGGTCTTCATTCTTAGGCTTATACCATTGGTGGATGCTGATCGATCTTGTCCCTAACCGAACCCCAAGACCGAAAGCAACAAATGCGTTCTTTGTCCGGATGGGTTCAATCGGTTGGCCGTCGCGATTGCTATGATCTCAAACCTTTCATCCGAGCTCAACTTTTTCTTCGGCCTCGCTCTTTACGAAGTTGTGCTCGATCCGAGGGCTAGAAAAAGAACAAAGACGAGAGTTAATTAATATGTGTACATACCAAAACAATGAATGCATCAATTAGCTAGTCAGCACAGGCTTAACTAATATATATATATACCTGGACGGACTCGGTTCGGTCACCGGAGCTGTCATCACGGTCTCCTTCTTGCACTGTCACTGGGTCACCGGAGCCGTCCTCACGGTCTCCTTCTTGCACCGGCATTGGGTCACCGGAGCCATCATAATCATAGCCAACTGCTTCCTCACCCTCTCCTTCCAGACCATCGGTCGTTGAGAAACAACGAGCAGACGACATCACTTCCTTATGCGATTATGTCCCCCAACAACGCTTCTTGTGCTTCGTCCCGGGGGGTGTCCATAGTTTCTACAAATATTTACAACATGGCAATTATTATTCAAACATGACAGATTGATATATTAGCTAGTGGCAAACGTAGAACTAGCTAGCTAATCACAGTAAGGAATCATATTAATTAGTGGCCTCGACGCTGCTTTTCTAGGGTTTGGGGTGGCCTCGACAACGCTTCAAGGGGGTAATATCGACAACGATTTAGATACATACACGGAAAATAATGTTATCGGGAGGGTATATCGACCCCACGTGTTGAAGTTATCGGGAGGGTATATTGACCCCCCACGTGTTGAAGTTATCGGGAGGGGTTTATATCGACAACGCATTTACATACGTATATGGGAAAATAATATTATCGGGAGGGTATATCGAATTTCACGTGTTGAAGTTATCGGGAGGTGTATCGACCCCCCATGTGTTGACGTTATCGGGAGGGGTTTATATCGACAACGATGACATACGTACATGGGAAAATAATAGTAATGGGGAGGGGGTATATCGCCCCCACGTGTTGAAGTTATCGGGAGGGGTATATCGACCCCCCTCGTGTTGAAGTTATCAGGAGGGGGTATATCGACCCCCCACGTGTTGAAGTTATCGGGAGTTTATATCGACACGACATACATACGTATATCCATTGTCATATATAAAAACTTTCTATATATGAACAAAAAACTTTCTATGAACAAAAAAACATTTTTGACATATTTCCCAAGTGTTGCTTATACATGGAAAAAATGTTATCGGGGAGGGGGTATATCGACCCCCCCTCCTCATGTCGAAGTTATCGGGGAGGGGGTATCGACCCCCCCCTCATGTTGAATTCCCGAGAGAGTTAGGAATCAGAGGGGGACTCCTCCCCCTCATGTCTGATGAGTTTTTACTCCCTCCCTCCCATGGAACATTCATCGGACAAACTTAATACGAGTTTTAACAGAAAACATTCATCGAACTAAATTACAACAGAAAAAATTTACTAACCTAAAATGCACAAAAATGCTCGAAGAAGAAGAAATAGACTAACCTAAAACTTACTAACCTAAAATGCACTAACAACAACTAACCTAAAATGCACTATAAATCAACTAACCTAAAATGCACTAACCTAAATCAACTAACTCAACATATGAAGAAGGAAATGCTATCGGAGAGGGGGCATATCGGCCCCCCTCATGTATCCACATACATACATCCATCTATGGATCATCATTGGAAAAAAAATGCATCATCCATGGATCATCATTTCTCATATATATCCATCTATAGCCACATACATATACAAATGGAAAAAAATGCTATGAAAAAATACATATATGAAAAAAATACATATATACTTGGTAAATATTCTATGAACATCATTTCTCATATATATGAATGCATACATCCATGGATCATCATTGCTCATATATCCATAGTCATATATAAAAACTTTCTATATATGAACAAAAAACTTTCTACGAACAAAAAACATTTTAAACATATTTAGCATATTCTTAATTTTCCTAACTCTTTTACAACCAGAAAAATTACTCTAACTTTATGACAGTACCCACACTCCATTTCACCAAAAACCTTCTGATTTATAGTTCAAATTTTTCAAACGAAATTTGAATCAGATTCAAATTACTTTCTGAAAACATATTCTAAACCACTCCAAAAATTCTAAAATTTTGCCTCTCCTCTCCTTCTGCTCTTCTCTGCTTCTCCTCTCCTCTCCTTCTCTCCTTCTGCTCTTCAATGCGTCGGGGCCGGCGGCGACCATGGAGCAGGGGCAGAGCAAGGCGCCGACCATGGGAAAGGGGGGGCTCACTTTGAGGGCGGCAGCGATGGCTGGAGTCCGGCGACGAGGACAGCGTGAGTTCGGCGGCGATGGGGGCTGGGCGACGACGGGCGGCGACGACGCGGGCGGCGCGGGCGGAGACGACGGCGGCGGCGACGACGGGCGTGGGCAACGACGACGAGGAGCAGGGCATCGGGGCAGAGGGCGGCATCGGCGGCGGGGAGAATGAGGAACTGAATGAAATTTTTGACAAGTGATGTATATATAGCAAGAGAATTGGTCCCGGTTCGTGAAACCAACCGGGACTAATGCACCCTTTAGTCCCGGTTGGTGCCACCAATCGGGACCAAAGGCCTCGCGCTTTTTTTTAGAAAGCTCTACCAGCGA